>JAJPUD010008506.1:0-53498 GCA_023553655.1 Myrmecobius fasciatus | reverse complement strand
GAAGGAAGGAAGGAAGAAAAGAAAAAAGGAAGAAAGGAATGAGGGAAGGAGGGAGGGAGGGAAGGAATGGAAGGAAGGGAAGAAAAGAAAAGGAGGGAGGGAAGCATGGAGGCAGGGAATAAGGAAGGGAGGAAGAAAAGAAAGAAAAAAGAAGAAAAGAAGAAGAAGAAAAAAGGAGGGAGGGAGGGAGGAAGGAAAGGAAAGAAGTGAGAGAGGAAAAGAGGAAGGAAGAAAGGAAAGAATGTCAAAAGGAAGGGAGGGAAGAAGGAAATGAAAGAGGAAGGCAGACAAGGAAGGAAAGAGGGAGGGAGAAAATGAAGAAAGAAGGGAGAAGAAAAAAGGAGGAAAGAAGGAAGGGGAAATGAAGTAAGAAAGGGAAGAAAGAAGGAGGAAGGGGGAAGAAATGAAGGAAGACTAAAGAGAAGGGAGTAAGGAAGGAGGGAGGGAAGCAATGAAGGAAGTATTTATTAAGCACCTACTATGTGCCAGGTTCTATGCTAAGTGCTTTATAGACATTCTCTCATTTGATCCCCATAACAACCCTGGGAGGGAGAAGCTATTATTATTCCATTTTACAGTTGAGGAAACTGAAGTAAGCAAAGGTGATCTGATTTGCTCAGAGAGTAACACAGCTAATAAATGATTGAAGCTGAATTTAAATTCAGGTCTTCCCGACTTCAGGCCCCGTGCTCCATGCCTTGTACCACTAGCTTTCTCTGTTACTTTAGTAGCACCCTTTCCTCTTCAGGGTTAACCCTGGTGTTTATTTTAATCCAGGTTCACTGAGGCAGATGCAAAGGAGGGGGCACTGCCAGCATGAGTTGTCCAAGGTCCTGAAAATTTCTAGAGCTAGTGGAGAAACTGAGGTTCAGAAAGGACAAAGTCAGAATTAGGGAACCAGTATTTATTAAGTACCTCCTATATGCCAGGCACTGTGATAAGTGCTAGGTGTACAAAGAAAGGTAAAATAAAATAAACCCTGCCTTCAAGGAGCTCCCATTCTAATCGGGAAGAAGACATGCAAGCAACTATGTAGAAATGAGATTCAGTCAAGATAAATTGGAGAGCCTTAGTGCCTCAGGGAAAGCACTAAGATTAAGGATTAGGAAAGACTTATTTTTATTATTATTTATTTATTTAAAACAAATACAAATAAGAAAAAGAAAAAAAAATCACCATGTTCACAGTAGAACATGAAAGATTCAGAATGCAAAGCAATCAATTTCCATTTCAAGATAGCCTATATAATAAATACTTCACCTTGTGTTCAGAACTGTATATCTTTCCTTTGCTTCCTTATAGATTTTCTTCTCTGCTATGCACTTTTTACTTTATCCTTTTCCCCCTTCCTCTGAGAAGGCAATATTTAAGCATGGGTATATTTATACATGAATGTATATATTTGTACATATGTACATAATACATGCACACACATATATATGTGCATGTAAATAGATATTATAATCATATACATATATACACACCCATTCATAGATATCTATGAAAGACTATACTATATGTTTGTCCTCCTTTTTGCTAAGGTAGATAACATCTTCCTTCATAAGTCCAAGTCTTTCCATATTTTTTCTAAATCCACCAACTCATCATTTGCCACATCACAACAATATTCCAACATTATACAGTCTACTTATTTTAAATAATCTAAAACAATATTGAATAACGTGGTTGACATATAATGCAGTTTTCCTAATTTTTTCTCTTTTGATTGAGTCTATTTTAGCTTTAACTTTAGCTGAGACTTTAAGGAAGCCAGGAAGAGCAAAAAACAAAACTGAGGGAGAGCGTTCCAGGCATGGAGGACAGAAGGAAAATGCCTGCAGATGGAGTGTTCTAGGAACAGCCAGGAAGCTAGTGTCACTGAATCAGAGTAGTGTCCATGTTTCTTTCTTTTTTCTCAATAGTATTTTATTTTTCCAAATACATGTAAAGATAGTTTTCAACATTCATTTTTATAAGACTTTGTATTACAATTTTTTTCCCTTCCTCCCTTATTTCTCTCCTGCTCAAGAGAGCAAGCAATCTGATATAGGTTAAATATATGCATTTTTTTAGCTGAGGCAATTGGGGTTAAGTGACTTGTCCAGGTTTACACAGCTAGGCAGTGTTAAATGTCAAATTTGAACTCAGGTCCTCTTGACTTCAGGACTGGTGCTCTATCCACTACACCAACTAGCTGCCCTGTGTGTAATCTTTTTTAAACATATTTCCATATTTGTCATATTGTGCAAGAAAAATAAGACCAAAAGGGAAAGAAAACACAAGAAAGAAAAACAAAAAGAGTGAGAATACTGTGCTTTGATCTACATTCAGTCTCCATAGTTTTCTCTCTGGATATGGATAGTATTTTCTATCCCGTGTATTGGAATTGTTTTGGATCACCACATGGCTGAGAGGACCCAAGTCCATCACAGTTAATCATCACATAATTTTGCTTTTCCTATATACAATGTTTTCTAGGATCTATTCACTTCACAGCATCAGTTCATGTAAATTTTTCTGGGCTTTTTGGAAATTAGCCTATTCATCATTTCTTATAAAACAATAATATTGTGGATGTGGGAAGACTGGGACACTGATGCATTGTTGGTGGAGCTGTGAATGGATCCAGCCATTCTGGAGAGCAATTTGGAGCTATGCTCAAAAAGTTATCAAACTATGCATACCCTTTGACCCAGCAGTGTTTCTATTGGGCTTATATCCCAAAGAAATCATAAGAGAAGGAAAGGGCCCCACATGTGCAAGAATGTTTGTGGCAGCTCTTTTTGTAGTGGCTAGAAACTGGAAACTGAATGGATGCCCATCAATTGGAGAGTGGCTGAATAAATTATGGTATATGAATGTTATGGAATATTATTGTTCTGTAAGAAACGACCAGCAGGATGATTTCAGAGAGGCCTGGAGAGACTTGCATGAACTAATGCTCAGTGAAGTGAGCAGAACCAAGAGATCATTATTCACGGCAACAACAATACTATATGAGGATCAGTTCTAATGGACATCACTCTCTTCAACAGTGAAATGCTTCAAACCAGTTCCAATTGTTCGGTGAAGAGAGCCATATACACCCAGAAAAAGGGATGTGAAATGTGGACCACAACATAACATTTTCATGTTCTCTATTGAGGTTTGCTTGCATTGTACTTCCTTTATCAGATTATTCTTTCTTGTAGATATGATTTCTCCTGCACAAAAAAATGATGCAATAACTATACATATATTCGATTTCTTAAGTATTCTAACATAATTATCATGTAGTGGATATCCAGCCATCTAGGGGAGGGGTGGGGACTAGGGGGGAAAATTTGTAACAGAAAGCTTTGTAAGGGTTAATGTTTAGGAATTACCCATACATATGTTTTGCAAATAAAAAGTATTAATAAAAAACAATAATATTTCATTATATTCACATACCATAACTTATTCAGCTATTCCTCAACTGATGGTAATCCACTCAATATCCATCAACATTCATTTTTGTGAGATTTTGAGTTCCAGTTTTTTCTCCCTCCTTTCCTTACCTTCTCCCCAAAATAGCAAGGAATCTGATATAGGTTATACATTTACAATACAAGAGTAGTGTCTAGGAGGAAGGTGTAAAAAGTTAGGAAGTGTAGAAAGGGGCCAATTTTTAAAAGATTTTGAAGGCTGAACAAAAGGATTTTATATTTGGTCTTGAAGGCAAATAGGGAGCTACTTCAGTATATAGAATAGGGGCTTGGGTGATATGATTAAACCTATTCTTTAGGAAAATCCCATTAATGATTGAATGGAGGATGGATGGAAGTGGGGAGAAACCTGAACCAGCAGCTAGTACAGCTCCAAGTAGGAGTTGATGAAGTCTGCATCAAGGTGAGGTGGGGGGGGACAGTCAGGAGATGTTACAAAGGTCAGATCAACAGGCCTTGACAACAGCTTGGGTGTAGAGGTGAGAGAGATCAAGACTGACACTGCAGACTTAAGAGAGTGGGAGAATAAAGGTACCCTCAAAAGTAAAGAAGAAGTTAGGAAAAGGGGAAGCTTTAGAGGGAAAGATGATGAGTTCTGTTTTTGAGTTTAAAATGTCTATTGGCCATCTATTTGGATTTGTCTAAAAGAGTTGGAGAAAGAGGCAGAGCCAAAATGGTGGAGAATAAACATATCTTTTTCTGAGTTCCTCCTAGTCTCCCTCAGATCAACACCAGATCAAATCTCTGAACTGGTTTTGGAGTGATGGAACCCACAAATATTTGGAGTGTAACCAATTTCCAGAAAAAGATACTTTGGGAAAACTTTTTAAAAGATCTGTTTCAATCGGGCAGGGGGAGAGACTGTGACAGGGAGCCAGGGCTTTGCAATGTCCAATACCAGGAAGTCTACTGAGGGGCTCTTGGGTTGCTTTGTCCTACAGGCTGATGTTCTGGCAGACTGGCTGTTAGACACCCAAAATAGGTTCAGGGAGCAGGTGGTGAGCTTTTAAACTCCAGAAAAAGTGTGGGACCTGGCCACGCCTACCCAGCACCAGAAGTCAGTTAGCAGCACCAACCCCAGAACAACCTAAAGCATCTATCACCCCTTTGCCTTAATAGCAGACCTCAACCTTTTGTTAAAAAGTGAACAAAAAAAGCAAAAAGACCACTAACCATAGGTTGCTTTTTTGGAGAAAGAGAAGAATAGACCTCAAATCCTTTTTCCTAAAGGCAAAACATCTCCAGATGAAGCCCCAAAGGGTGATTATAAATTGGTCCCCATTTCACAAGGCTGTCTTGGAAGAATTCAAAAAAAAGATCTTAAAAGAGAGTTAGAAGAAAAATGGAGAAAGGAAATGAGAATGTGGCAAGAGAATTTGGAAAAGGAAAAACAGAAATTATCTGAAGAAAGAATTGGAGATGCAATATTGGAATTCAGTAGAGATCAGGCTGGATAAGTAGATTTGAGAATCATGAACACAGACACAGTAATTCAATCCATGGGAACTAATGAGATCACCAAATGAAGTCATACAAAAGAAGATCCTTGAAGGACACCTCAGGTTAGAGGGTGTGATCTGGGGAAGGATCCAACAAAAGAGACTGAGAAAGATTGATCAGAGAAATCATATAGTTTGAGTCAGTGCAACAAACTCTGGGTAGGAGAACCTTATAATAGTAATAACTAACATTTCAATGGCACTTACTATGTTCAATGCTTTACTATGTCATTTGATCCTCACAACAACCTTGGGAATTAGGTACTGCTATTATTATCCCCATTTTACAAAAGGAAACTGAGCAAACAGATTGAGTGATTTGTCCAAGGTCACACAGTAAGGGTCTAAGGCCAGATCTGAACTCAATTCTTCTGTTTATAAACCTGGAACTCTACTCCATGTTCTTGCATTATCCCATCTCTGCCTCTAAAGTATTCAGTGACTTAGACAAAATTCTCATGACCCATCTGGACCTTAGTAAAATGAGGGATTTGAAGTTAGTGGCCACTATAGTCCCAATCTGTAATTCTATAACTTCTCTGTGCCTCAATATAAAAGGAAAGGACTGGGTTCCATGGCCAATTAGGTCCTGACGAGCTCTATGTTTGTGATCTTTCAATAAAGATCTCCTATTTCTGTGTTCTTTCTACTCTATCACTATAGCCAGATCTTGGTTTTCCTGTCTGCCTAATGAGGATAGTAATATTCATCTTCCAGCTCCATATATATCTGTTTGGTGGTCATGGAGACCTCAAGCACCTGCCTTTGAATCTTAGCTGAAACACCTTCCAGAAGCACCATGGCGTAGTGTGCAGAGGGAGTCAACGAGACTTGGATTCAAGCCCTCTCTCTGACCCATGTTGGCTCTGGGACTCTGGGCAGATTAATTTATTTCTCGATACCCCAGGTGACTCTCCAAGCCTCTAGATTGCAGAACAAGTACCATTCAGTATTGGGGGAGGCAGCTTCCCTCCAGGAGTCTTCTATCACAGGACCTACAACAGATGCCCCAGAAACTCTTGCTTTTTTGGGGGTCTCCAAGGTCTTTGGGGATGTTACATACAAAGGTCTCTAAGCTTTTTACTAAATATTGTTGTCACTGATTCAGGAGTGTAAGAGAAAGCAGTGGTGTTAAGCCCAAGTAGAAATGGGAGCCTGTAAATCATACATAAGGATCTCTGAAGGCTCAATTGACTTAGAAAAGCACATAGTAAGACTATTTATGTTCTATCATATTTTTTATTTGTTTTATTTCCCAATTACATCTCAGAATGGTTTCTGTCTTTCTTAGGAGTATTGTGGGGTTAGCCTACAGATACTGACTGAGTGTTTAAACAGCTCCGATCTAACCTTTCAGTTCAAGCCATCAAGCATTTATTCAACACTGAGAGTGTGGTAGCTGGGAATAGGGAAGGAGATGGCAATCTGTAAATAGTACAAGTACAAGACAAAGGGAGGGAGGAGAGAGAGATGGAGAGGGAGGGGAAAAGAGGGAGGGAGGGAAAGAGAGACAGAGACAGACAGAAAGAGAGAGGAAGGGAGAGAGGAAGAGAGGGAAGAAGGGAGGGAGGAAGGAAAGGAGGGGGAGGAGGGAAGAAGAGAGAGAGAGAAAGAGAGAGAAAAGAGAAGAGAGAGAATAGAAATGAAAGACTGAAAGAGAAGGGTTTGAGGGATGGAGGAGAAAGAGAGAATGAGAAAAAGAGGAAAAGGGGGAGAAAGGGAATGGGAGAGGAAGGAAGGAAAAGACAGAGAGAGACACAAATGAAAGAGAGAAGCAGTCAGAAGCAAAGAAAGGCACAAAGAGAGGAGAAAAAAAAGAAAGAGTGAGAAAGAAGGGGAATAGAGGAAGCAAAGGGAGGGTGGAGGAGAAAGAGAATGAGAAAGAGAATGGAAGGAAAAGAGAACCAAAGAGAGAGAGCCAGAGATGAAAGAGAGGAGGAAAGAAATGGAGGAAGAGAATGAGAAAGGAGGGACCGAAAGGGAGTGAAAAAAGGGAGGGAGAGAAAGAATGAGAGAGAAGAGAGTGGAAGAAAAAGAATAGGAGGGAGGGACACACACAGAGAGACAGAAACAGAAACAAAGAAAGAAAGAGAACATTAATAACTAGGAAAGGAAAGAGAAAGAAGATTATATTCCTCCTTGAAGGGACACCTGAACATGAAGAAAATCAGATTTTAAGTGAGTAGAGATGAGGAAAAAAATGTATTCCAAGTGTTCTCTCCAGTGAGGTCCCTATCCTAATCTGAATGAGGCATAGTTCGGGGTTCTTGTCTCTCCTTTTGTTGAGTTGGTAATTAGTGGCCCTTTGTCCCTCTGGGCTTGGAAGAGAACCCCCCAAAAGTAATTGGAGTTTCTAGTCAACTTGAAACTAAAAGCCTGTGGCTTTCTGTTTCCTGTAGGATTAAATAGTAATAATTTCTTATGTTTTTAGGACACCACTCTACTGGTTCTTTCCCAGTGTCTTTTGCTTGGTTCTCCTCCAGGTCTCAATTCCTAAATGTGGCTGCCCCCCCAAACTTCTGTCCCAGGTCATCTTCTCTTCTCTCTATATACTATCTCACTTACTGATCCCATCAGCCTCTATGGTGGCAAATATCTCTGTGCTAATGATTCCCAGGTCTACTTATCTATCTCTGTCTCTCTCTTTTTTTTTTCTTTCTTTTATTTTTGGTAAGGCAATTGGGGTTAGGTGACTTGCCCAGGATCACACAGTTGGCAAATGTTAAGTGCCTGAGGCAGGATTTGAACTCAGGTCCTCAATACCAGTGTTCTATCCACTGCACCCAGCTGCCCCTTATCTTCTCTCTTAAACTTGAGGATTATATCTCCAACTATCCATTGGACAGCTCTGACTCGATTACAGACATCTTAAAGTCAACATGTCCAAAAGGCAAATCATTCTCTTTTCTTCAAGCTCTTCCTTCTTCTAAGGTTTCTGTAGCTGTCTAGGGTACCATCATTTTCTCAATCACCCAGCTTTGTAATTTAGGTGACATCCTCAACTGTTCTTCATCTCTCCATCCTCCCCCTCTCCACTGCTGTCCTACCATTTCTCCCTTGTAGTTTCTCTGGACTATGTCCCCTTCTCCCTTCTCCCCACCACCTCACTCATGCCTGGATTATTGCAGTAACCTACTGTTTGGTCCCCCTACCTGATCTTTCCCCATTCCAGTCCATCCTTCACTCAACTGTCAGGTAGTCTGTCCTCTGACCTATGTCTGGAACGACCTCCTTCATCTTCATCACTATTGATCCTTTATATTCTATAAAACAATGTGCCACAGTGGGCAGTGTTGGGGCCACAGTCAGAAGCTTTGGTTCCCAAATCTTGATTATTTCCTGTAAGACCTTCTGGATCTTATTTGAATCAATCTGGGCACAGATCCTGGGTCCTTTTCTTAGGGAAATTGTTTACCCTCTCTATGCCTCAGTTTCCTCATCTGTAAAAAGAGGGGATTGGACTTCTAGTTCTAAATCTATGACTCATCTCAGCTACTCCTGCTCTCCAGAAGCCTTTCTTGGGTTCCCTTAATTGTTGATGCTGTCTCTCTCCTCCCCCCCCCCTTAAATTATTGCCCATTTGTTTATTTCTGCACGTGGTGTATTTCATCACCACCTCCCAGACTGCAAGCATCCTGAAGGCAGGGATTCTAGTCTTTTTGTTTTGTTTTGTTTTTTGTTTTTCTTTTTTTCTGGGAAAAAGATACAAATCATGTGCTTACTAGGTGATTGTTGATGGAATGGAATTATTCTTATTGGAACAAGAGGGAGGAGGGATTGCAAGGGAAGGGAGAAGGAAAGAACGGCTGACTTAGGCTGTGCACGAGGCAGTGGTCCTGGCTAACTAACCTTCACTAGGATTTGCAAAGGACTGAGGGTAGAGGCGTCCTAGGGGGCAGGGAAGGAGGTGGGGTATGGATCTGTCAAAGGAAGCCATAGGCTTGTCATTAGCCAAAGCAACGTCCGGTCCCCAAGGCTTAAGAAATAAAGGCTGATGGCAACAAACTGGGGCTCCAGCCTTTCATGCTAATTTAATAAATTGCTCGCTGGAGTGGGGTGGGGAGGCCGCGCGGGGGCGGGGTTATTGGTGCTGCAGCTAGGCTGTGCACCGACACCCCCCACCCCACCCCTCAGACCTGGAGCAAAAAAAAAAAAAGAAGAAGAAGAAAGAAAAGCCCATGAGTCTTCTCGCCACTGCGGCTGTGACCTCATCCCGGAGCGGCGCATCCCGGGGGGCCATGAGATCATGAGAATGCCAAAGCTCTCCGAAGGATTCGATTTGTTGAGAGCAGTGGGATCAGGACCACAGGCTGACGGAGTGATCTCATCCCCGGGACCCGGGGGGAGGCACCGGCAAAGGCTGGCTGCGGCCCAGCGCTGCTCTGGGATGAAGGGGATTAATGGCCAGGGCCGGGGATGACATCACCAGTGGTACCTGGTACCCCCTGCCATAGTGGGGGGCTCTCCCCTTCTCTCTTTCGCTTCCCCCTCCTTTCTTTCCTTCCTCCCTGCTCCCTTTTTTCGTTCCTCTCTCCCTCCCTTCTTTTTTTCCTCCCTGCCTCCCTTCTTTCGTTCCTCCCTCCCTCCTTTCTTTCCTTCCTCCTCTCCCTATTTTCTTTCCTCCTTCCCTTCTCTTCTCCATCTTTTCCTTTTTCATTCTTTTCTCCTCTCACTTTTTTTCTCTCCTTTTTCATCTCTTTCTTTTCCCATCCCTTGACTTTCTTTCTCCTTTTCTTCTGATTCTCTTTCTCTCCCTCCCTCCCTCTTTCTTTTCTCCATCCTTTTTTTCCTCCTTTCTTTCTTTCATTCCTCTCTCTCCATTCTTCTTTCTTTTCTCACTTTTTACCCCACCCTATTTTCTTTCTCTTTTCCTTCTGTCTCTCACTCTCTCTCTTATCCATCGTTTCTTTTCTCCCTCCTTTCTCTGCACCATCTTTTCTTTTTTCATTCTTTTCTGTCTCCTTTCTCCCCTCACTTTTTCTTTTTCTCTCCATTTTCACTACTCTTTGTTCTTTTTCTCACTCTTTACCCCATCCTTGCTTTCTCTTTTTCTTCTGAGTCTCTCTCTCTCTCTCTCTCTCTCTCTCTCTCTCTCTCTCTCTCTCTCTCACACACACACACACACACACACACACACACACACACACATTTCTTCCTCTTCCTATATTTTCCTTTTAACTTTTTTGTCTTGTCTTGTCTTCTCTTTTCTCTCTCCTTTCTTCTTTGCTTTTCCTTTCTTTTTCACTCTTCTCTACTTTTTTCTCTCTTTTCCTCTTCTCCCCTATATCTTTATCTACATTAATCTACCCCCACTCTTTTCTCTGTGTATTGCTCTCCTTTCTCTTTGCCTTGCTTTCTCTTCTGTCTTGTTCACTCTTTTCTTGGTCTTGCTCCATCTTTTCTTTGTCTCTTTCTGACTGTCTCTGTCTCTCTGTGTGTCTCTTTTTCTTTCTCTCTGTCTTACTCTCTCTTATTCACCTTCTCTCTTCACCCTTTCATTTGCTCTCTTCTCTCTGTCTGTCTCTTATCTTTCTGTCTCTGTCTCTTTCCCTCACTCTGTCTCTGTGTGTATGTCTCTCTGTTTTTGTCTGTCTCTCTGTCTGTCTTTCTGTTTCTCGTCTCGGTCTCTTTTCTCTTTCCATTACTGTCTCTCTGTCTCTTTCTCTCCCTTGCTGTTTCTGTCTCTGTCTCTCTCTCCCTCCTTCCCTTCTTCCTCCCTCTCTCCTTCTCTCTCTCCTTCCTCCCTGCCTCATCTCTGCTTCTCTTTCTCTCTCTGTCTCTCTCTCTCACCATCTCTTATCTCCTTTTCATTTACTCTCTTCTATCTTGCTCATTCTCTTCTCTACCTCTCCTTTTTTCTCTATACCTTTCTAGTTCTCTTCTCTGCCTCATCTCTCTTGTTTTTCTCTGTGTATCTCTGCCCTTCTCTACCCAACTTCCTTGACACCTACCGCCCACACTTTATCAACACTTGGGAGACCTGTGAACACCACTACAGCTCTCCTGCTGGCTTTCTTTGACAATCCTCACTTGCCATACCATTTTCTTCTGGATCCTGTTTTCAGGATGTCAAGTGAGCAAGTCTAAATGGAGGGGAGAAGGGGAGAGGGAAGGGGACATATATCTTTCAGATATGGGGAAGATCTCAGTTAATCCCAGGCTCTTCTTTTCTTCCATCTGTGTGTCAAGTTAGTATAATTTTTCAGTGTGAAACAGTTAAGTGCATCAGTGCAGGTTTTCTTGGGATGGGGGGGAGGATTAAGGTTTTCTCTTGCTCCTCTCTCCTTTGCAACACTGAAATAACAAACAAGAGGTTGAAGGCCCCCTCCTGTACACAACCCCAGGAAAACAAGTCCTTGTTTTCAGAGCATGGCTCAGGTTGAAAATCCTTGAATATCAAAACAGGAAATACAGCCAGTAAGCAACCCACAGTAACAAATGAGAGCAGTTAAAATAAACAGGAGCAGGGCTTAGAACTCAGGAAAGAAAGGCTAGAGGACTGACCTCAGAAAAACTTTTCTTCTGCAAGAAAGGAGGAAACACAAAGTTTAAGAATGAATAAGTGTGAATATCTTAGAAATAACTCCATAGCATTTTTTTATTTAGAAATTATTTTTAAAAATTTAGAGCTAGAAGAAAATAGAGAACAGAGAATGTCAGAGCTGGGCGGGCTCTTAGAATAGGGAATGTTAGGTTGGGAGGGATTTTAGAACAGAGAATGTCAGGGCTGGAGGGACCTAAAATTTTTTAAGCAAAGGTGAAGAAAAAAGAGGCTGAGAAACAATGGATTATTTGTACAAAGTTTTAGCTGGTCAATAGGATAAGATCTTTCTAGCAAAATTCTGCAATCATTACTAATAGATTTGGCTCATTTAAAGAGCTTCACTTAACAGAATTTTAAATGAATTCTGTTTCTAGTAATTATCCCTATATTTGCTCCAATATAGAATCTTAGATTTTGGAGAGACACTTGGTCACTACTACATAAGAATTCATTCCAAAATCCTTTCACAAATGAGTAGTCATTAAATTTCTGCTTGAAGACCTCCAGTGAAGGGAAGTCCACTATCTCCAGGACACTCCATTCTCCTTTGTGCCATTTTTAGAACATGTTTCCTAATATTGAGCCTAAGCCTACCACTTTGCAATTTACACCTTGGTCCCTGTAAAGCCAAGTAGGACATAATCTAATCTCTCTTCCATATGACAGCTTCCAAATACTGGAAGATGCTATTATGTCATCACTTATGTCTTTTTTTTTCACCTATGTCTTTTTTCTCCAGGCTTAACATTCTCAATCTCTTCTCTCACATGTGTGATCTTTACTCTTTCCTCCTTCTGGATATCAAAGTCCTGTTTATCAATGTCCTTTTAAAATTAGGCACCTAGAAATGACCACAATACTTTAGATGCTGTTTGCCTGGGGCAGAATATAGTGGGATTATCACCATCCTCCTTCTGGGTACTAATCTCCTTTTAATGAAACCTAAGATATTGTGAACTTTTCTGGGTGCATATCACTTTTGATTCATAATGATTGACTTTGCAGTATGCTAAAACCCTAAGATCTAACTTTTCTACAATAACTTTAATCTAGCTCCCATCTCCAAGAAGCAACTGAGCAAATAGATTTAGAGTAAAGCAGACCAGACTGTGTGACCCTAGGAAAATCATGTAACTTCTCTCAACCTCAGATTCTTCACTTATAGAACAATATGGTTATACTCAGTCACTTCTGAGATTTTTTTCAATCATTGATCTGAAAACCTATTCACCTATATTTGTATATAGTTACTTTAAGATCCTGGGAAGCCTTTGTATTCCTTAATATTACCTATCAGAAGTTGCCACTGGTTAGTCATCTAATTTTTCCAACACTCTCTTAAACTCTATGTTTTCCATCTCCTCATCCTATATCTCTTAGCCCAAGTATAGAGCTTTAGAGTTATCCCTATTGAATTTTATTGTATTCATCTTTGCCTTTTGTAAATTTTTTGCATCCTGACATTTAGCATATTAGCTGTCTCTATCAACTCCAAGATTTAGCAAGCCAGGTTTCTGTGGCTCTATCCACATCATTATTAAAAGTTTTCAGCAGAACAGGGCCAAAGATAGAGCTCTGAGGTGCTCCACTAAAGGCCTTCCAACAAGTTGGCATCAACCCATTAGTGCCTACTTGTGAGGTCTGTAATTCATCAAATTCTGAATTTACTGAACTATATTGTCATATAGTCCACACTTCTCCATCTTGTTCATAAGGATAATGTAAGAGACTTGGTTAGTTACAGTGGTGAAATGTTAATATACTCTTGCCTACCAATATAATAATCCTGTTACCAAAAAAAAAGGCAGTTAGGTTAATCTGAAACAATTATTCTTGAGGAAAGCCATTCTGTCTTTTAGTAATTGTGGCTCTCCTTTCTAAGTGCTCACACCCAAGCCATTTATTCCATGATATGTTCTAGTAAAATTGATTTTGGCTCACACTTGATAGATTGCACCTTCTTCCTTTTTTGACGATTGGGATAACTTAAGCTTTTCTCAGTTCTGCAGCTTTTTTCCTGTTCTCCAGTGTCTCTCAAAAATCATCAAGATCAGTGTTCCTATAGTCAGAGAATCGAGGTCCAAATCCTAACCCTTGTTTACTGTTTTTGTCACATTTGTGCAAGTCACTTAATCTTCTGGACAACGTTTTTCTTATCTGTAAAATGAGAAAACTGGGCTAGAGTTAGCCTCTAAAATACTTTTCAGCTTTAAATCTGCTACCATTTTACAAATGTTGTTCCTGGAACTGGGGACTGAAGAGAAATTCATTTCACTTGTTCAGAATTTTTGTTTTAAAATGGATGAGTTACCAAGTGCCTTGGGATATAGTTCATCCAGATCCAATTTCTGAGTTCATTGGGTGTAAGTGGATATCTTTCAATCAGGAAACATTTATTAAGTACCTACATATGCCAGGCACTGTGTTAAGTGCTAAGGATACAAAGAAAAACAGAAGACAGTCAAGGAGATGTGATCAAATGAAGGAGACAATATGCAAACCATTATATACAAAGAAAGAAAAATCATAATGAAGAGAGGGAAGGCATTAGAATTAAGAGAGATCACAAAGGGCTTCCTATAGATGGTGGGATTTTGACTGAGACTTGAAGAAAGCTAGCAATACTCTTACCATTTCCTTATTTTTCTTGGGTTTCTAGTCTGTTGACCATTTTTGTTCCATCCTTCCTTCTTCAAAGATCATTCTTTGTGGAAAGGAAGGTAAAAAGATTGAGAGTTGATACTAGTTTGTTTAATATCAAGTAAGGGAAACTAAGAAGACTTGTAAGAGCTGATGCGGGGGGGCAATTTATATTCAAAGATCATAATGTTGTAAAAACAATTTTGAAAGACTTAAGAATTCTGATCAACCACAGTTTTGGAAAACCTGTGATCAAAGAACATACTGCCTTCCTCCTGATAGAAGGGTAGGTGATGTTCTCTGGGAATAGACTGAAACATTTCTTGCACATAATTAGTGAGAGAGTTACTTTTGTTTAACTGTACATATGTGCTACAAAGGTTTTGTTTATCTTTCTTTTTCAGTTGGGGGAATGAGGAAGAAGATAAAATGGATTTTTTTTAAATGAAAAAAATATTCAATTTTTAAAAAATAGTATTTAATCGTTAAGAAACTAAAGGAAGGAATGTACAGAGTTACAAAGAAACTTGACATAAACCTACACCTGGATGTTTAAGTCACAAAGTTCAAAGGAACTTCATATGTCCAACCCATAGAGAAAGACTTCCCCATCCCCATACAATATCCCAAGAAAATCATCACCCAAGCTCTGCTGAAGATCACTGGGAATGGAAGATTCAAAGTCTTTGGAGTCAGCCCATTAGACCTCTAGACAGACCTTATCACTAAGGGTTTCTTGTTTTAGAACCAATTAAGTCTTCCCCTGGCAAATCATCACAGCTCCTTCAATTCATTCTCATTCCTATTTTCCTTTCATTTTTCAAAATTCTATTTTTATTTTTAAATTCTTTCCCATCTTTCACCCAGTGAAAAGGCAAAAAATGATACTCATTATACATATGAAATCACACAAAACATTTGTACATTAATCATGTTCTAGGGTGGAATGGAGAAGGAGGAAGCAAGAAAAATAAAGAAAAAAATATGTTTTGATTTGCCCTCTGAGTCCATTGATTCTTTATCTGGAGGGAAATAGCATTTTATATCAAGGGTCCTTTTGGAGTTGTGGTGGATCATTATATTGACCAGAATTACTAAGTCTTTCGCAGTTAATTACTATTACAAATTGCTCTTAGTGTGTACAATGTATTCTTGGTTCTGCTCACTTCACTTTGCATCAATTCATAGAAAGCTTCCCAGGTTTTTTCTGAAACCATTCCTTTCATCTTTTCCTACAACATACTGGTATTCCATTCATATACCATAATTTGTTCAGCCATTCCCCAATTTATGGGCATCCTCTTCATTTCCTATTCTTTGCTATCACAAAAAGACCAACTATAAACATGTTTTGTATGTATAGGTTCTTTTCCTTTATCTCTTTAGGGTATATGCCTATTTGCAGTACTGCGAGGTCAAAGGATATGCATAATTTTATATACTTTGGGGGATAGCTCCAAATTATTCTCCACAATGGTTTGACCAGTTCACAACTCCACCAATGGTGCAATAGTGTCCTTTTTTTTCACATCCCTTTCATTATTTGTCATTTTCTTTTTCTGTCATATTAGCCAATCTGATATGTGTGAGGTGATACCTCACAGTCGTTTTAAGTTACATTTCTAATCAATAGTGATTTAAAGCATTTTTCATATGGCTATTGATAGTTTTGATTTCTTCATCTGAAAATGGTCTACGACCATTTATCCCTTATAAAATGGCTTCTCTTTTTAAAAAAAATTAAATTAAATTAAAATTGTTTTTTAATTTAAAAGTTTTAAATTATATTTTTAATTTTTAAAAATTTATTTAAATATTAAATATATTTGAGAAATGAGACCTCATCATAGAAACTTGCTGTAAAAAAAAACTGTCCCCCCGTGTCTTGCTTTTCTCCTAATTTAGGCTTTATTGGTTTTGTTTCTATGAAATATTTTTAATTTTATGTAATCAAAATTATCCAATTTGCCATCTGTGAAAAGTATAGTTAGAAATATGATACTATTAGGCCTCCCCTTAAACATTTTTTTCATTGATTCCCTTGATATCCTTGACCTTTTGTTCATCCAGATGAATTCTGTTAGTTCTATAAAGTGATTCTTCAATATTTTGATTGGTATGTCACTGAATATGCAAATTAATAAAATTAATTATCATTTTTGTTATGTTGTCTTGGCCTACCCATGAGAAATTTATATTTTGCAAATTAAGACAACTCCTAGGTACCCCTACATACCTCTCAGATTATCTAAGATGGCAGGAAAAGATAATGATGAATGTTGGAGGGGATGTGGAAAATTGAGACACTAATACATTGTTGGTGGAATTGTGAACAGATCCAACCATTCTGGAGATAATATGGAACTATGCCCAAAGGACTATCAAACTGTGCATATCCTTTAATCCAGTGGTGTCTCTACTGGGCCTTTATCCCAAAGAGATCATTAAAAAGGGAAAAGATCCCACATGTGCAAAAATGTTTCTAGTAGCCCTTTTTGTAGTGGCAAGGAACTGAAAATTGAGTGGATGCCTATCAGTTGGGGGAATGGCTGAATAAGTTATGGTACATGAATGTAATGGAATATTATTGTTCTATAAAAAAACAATCTCCAGATGATTTCAGAAAGGCCTGGAGAGACTTATGTGAACTGAGATTTAAGTGAAGTGAGTAGAACCAAGAGAACATTGTACACAACAACAAGATTATATGAGGATCAGCTCTGACAGATGTGGCTCTTTTCAACAGCGAGGTGATTCAGGCCAGTTCCAATGATCTTGATGAAGAGAGCCATCTACTCCCAGAGAGAGGGCTATGGGAACTGAGTGTGGATGACAACATAGCATTTTCACTTTTTTGTTGTTATTTGCTTGCACTTTGTTTTTTCTCATTTTTCCCCTTTTTGATCTGATTTTTCTTGTACAACATGATAATTGTAGAAATACGTATAGAAGAATTGCACATGTTTAGCATATATTGGATTACTTGCTATCTAGGAGAAAGGGTGGAAAAAAGGGAGGGAAAAAATGTGGAACACAAGGTTTTGCAAGGGTGAACGTTGAAAACTATCCATGCATGTGTTTTGTTTGGTTTTGTTTTTGTTTTTGTTTTTGTTTTTGTTTTTGTTTTTGTTTTTTTTGCTGAGGCAATTGGAGTTAAGTGACTTGACCAGGGTCACACAGCTAGGAAGAATTAAGTTTCGGAGATCAGATTTGATCTCAGGTCCTCCTGAATTCAGAGCTGGTACTCTATCTACTGCATCACCTAGCTGCCCCATATATTTCATAAAAAGCTTTATTAAAAAATCAAAAAAGGAAAAAAAAGAAATTACTATTTCTCCAATTATTTAGATTTGTCTTTTTGTGGAGTGTTTTGTAATTGTGTTCATATAGTTTCTATCCATGTCATGGAAGGTAGACACCCAAGTATTTTATAATATCTACAATTTTTAAAGTGGAATTTCTCTGTCTTTCCCTGCTATGTTCTATTGGTAATTTAATAGAAATGCTGGTGATTCATGTGAGTTTATTTATATACTGCAATATTGCTAAAGTTGCTAATTGTTTTGACTAGTTTTTTAATTGACTCTCTAGGGTTCTCTAAATATGCTATCATATCATCTGTAAAAAGTGATGTTTCCTTATTGCCTCTGCTTATTCCTTCAATTTCTTTTTCTTGTCTAATTGTTATAACTAGCATTTCGAATACAATAATAATGTTGCTAATGGACATCCTTGCTTCATCCCTATTCTTACTGGAAAAGCTTCTAGTTTATCTCCATTATAAACAGTGCTTGCTCTTGGTTTTAGGTGTTATTTATTATTTTTAAAGCTTCATTTATTCCCCTGCTTTGCAGTGGTTTTTTAAAAATAGGAATGGGTATTATATTTTGTCAAAACTCTTCATCTATTGATACATAATCACATGACTTTTGTGGATTTTCTTTTGATACAGTCAATTATATTTGTCGTTTTCTTAATATTACATTAGCCCTACATTCCTGGTATAAATCCAGGCTGATCATAGTGTATAATCTTTATGCCATATTGCTGCAACTTCCTTGACAGTATTTTATTTAAAATTTTTTACATCAGTATTCATTAAGGAAATTGGTCTTTAGTTTTCTATTTGTTTTGGGCTCTCCCTGATTTAGATATCAAAACCATATTTGTATTATAAACATAATTTGGTGGGATTCCTTCACCCTTTTCATTTTCTAAAATAAAAATTCCTTGTTCTTTAATTTTTTTTTCATAAAATCTATTTGTAAAGCCAATTGTTCCTGTTTTTTTCTTTCCTCCACAGGGAGCTCATTTATAGCTTGTTCAATTTCTTTTTCTAAGATAGAGTTATTTGTGTATTCTATTTCCTCTTCTGTTAACCTGAGCAATTTATATTTTTTGCAAATATTCATCCATTTCTTTTATATTGTTAGTTTAATCAGCATATATTTAGACAAAATAGCTACTGATCGCTTACATTTTGTCTTCATTGGCTATGCATTTATCCTTTTCATTTTTATAGTCGTAACTTTTTTTTCTTTTTCAAATCAAATTATTCAGTAGTTTATCCATCTTACTGTTTTTACAAAATCAGCTCCTAGTTTTATTTATTAGTTCAATGGAGGGGGGACTTTCAATTTTATTGCTCTCTCCTTTGATTTTCACGATTTCTGTTTTGGTATTTGAAAATTTTCAGTGTTGTTTTTCTAGTTGTTGTTTTTTTAAAGTAATATGCCCAATTTGTTGTTCTGCTTTTTCTTTCTTTTTTTTATTTATTGATGTAAGCATTTAGAGAGATAAATTTTCCCATAAAGTACTACTTTCACCACATCTCACAAATTTTGCTATTATCTCACTGTCATTATCTTTAATGAAATTGTTAACTGTTTCTGTCATTTGTTCTTTGACCTATTCATTTTTTAAAATTAGATTACTTAGTTCCCAATTGGCAAGCATAAATTTGGCATTCGAACAATATGACCAATATGGAATTGTATTCTCTGCAACAGAGTTTGAATGCTTGGCAGTTTAGTTTAAGAAAGGACCTCAGTATCTGGTTTCTTATCCTGCCAGATGATCTTCACAATCTTTCTAAGATATTTCAGATGGAAGTGATTCAGTTTCCTGGCATAGTGCTGGTAAACTGTCCAGGTTTCACTGGCACACAACAATGAGATCAGCATAGTGGCTCTGTAGACCTTCAGTTTGGTAGTCAGTCTAATATCTCTCCTTCCCCACACTTTCCTTTGGATCTTCCCAAACACTGAGCTTACTCTTGCAATGCATGTGTCAACCTCATTATTAATTTATTCATCCCTGGAAAGTATTCTACCAAGGTAAGTGAATTTATCCACAGCATTTGAAACTTCACCATTTGCTGTACCCAGTGGTTCCACATTTGGATGGTGTGGTGATGGCTGTATTTTCTTGGTGTTGAATGTTAGGACAAAAAACACAAGCAGCAGAGAATCGATCAGTCCTTTGTTGGGCCTCATCTTTGGAGGTTGCATTAAATGCAACCAACCCTCCATCTATTTTAATTTTGGCTTGTAGTCTTTTCAAGTTAAAGAATCGACTATCCGTGCAGTAGCTGACTTTGATGCCATATTTGTCCTCATTGAAGGTGTTTGACAATTTGGCTGAAAACATCATATTAAAAAGCATGTTTTACTCCATTGGTGACTGGAAAGCTCAAGAGTATTATCCGTTGTCCAAATCCCAGGCGAGTATGCCATCATGAAATTGACATAGTATTCTGATGAGCTTCTCTGGGCAACCTATGTTGGGATAAGCATTAATCCTCAGGAAGCTTTCCAAGACAACTAGCTGATATCTGTTCTTGGCATCTTTCATCCCAGACAACTAGCTGATATCCATTCTTGGCATCTTTCATCCCTTATTCTTTCCTCTGGGGTCAAAAGGAAAAAGGCTAATCCTTCTTCTCCGTGACAGCCCTTCCAAGATTTGAAGAAACTTTTCCTTTTCCCTTTGAACCTTTTCTTCTTCAGTCTTGGTATTTCTGATTCCTTCACCTAACCACATATGGCATAATCTTTCAAGACCTTTCACCATCCTGATGGCCCTTTTCTGAGCAATGTAAATTCCTTGTGTGATGTCTATAAAGCTTGAGAGACATAGTTTCTAGGTATTAATGCTAGTATTTTAAAATAAAAGAGACCAGTATTTTCAAATCCCAAAACTCCTCATGGTGATGAACTCACAACTTATATGCCCTTGAGAAAATAAATGTCCCAGAAGATGACAATCAACTCTGCTTGATTAATAATTAATGAAAAAACAATTATGATCATGAGATGTGGGCTCATTCTAAAGAGGGTCTTGGGCTTACCACCCAAATCCTGGTCACAGAGATTTGTCAATATACATATCAAAGAAAGAATCCACTTCTACCTCAGACTTGTCAGACCAACCCCAATGAACAATATTAACCAGTTCTCTCAGCCAGATTGAGTAAATTTTCCCAAGATTTTCTGCTGATTTCTGGAGAAGGAAAATCCTTTCATCCTAATTCAATAATTGGTTCTTAATACAAGAAAGAAATAATCATTTCTCTCATTAGTCAATCCCCTTTTTTTCCAATTTCCTTATTTCTTATTTTTCTTCCATTTCTCATGCAGTCTTAGAACTGAGATTCTTTTATCATCATCATCATCACACTACCATCATCATCATCAATAAAACTCACATACTTCAAGGATCAGTGATTTTACCAGTAACTATTCCTGTTACTGCTGCAAGTTCCAACCTATCTGCTCATTAGTAAGAAGACATTAAGAATTGCTGACACCTCTTTCATACAACCTGGTGACAATTCCATCCCAATTTAACTAGGTTGGTCCTCAGACAACAGATAGATAGTTGATGTTATTCTGGTGAAAATTCTACATGTGGTTGGTTCAATAAGGACCACAAACTTTAGATATAACTTCAAGTTGAAATAGCAGCATCCCCTGGAGAGAAGTGCCCCACACTTCCCCTCTGCTAGAGGTGTAAGGTTTCTATCCCCCTGAAATGTGATCTGAATGCCTACTCCCTTCACCTTTTGATTTTTCCTGGGCGGCAGGCAGCCGCCGGGTGAAGGCAGTGGGCAGGGGTTGCCTCTCCCCGACACTAGTCTCTGCTCCCATTAAGAGCCTGCTTAAGTGCTTCTAGATACTGATTAATGGCCTGTGGAGGACTGGGAGCATCATTATCATGGGTGCCCAAGCCCCTGACACTGCCCTTTAGGTCTTTAACAGTAATCATAATTGATGCCTCTGATGTGGTTACAGGGTAAGTTCTATTTGGTGATTGAGGAGCTGAGCCAGCTGTTCCGGTCACTCGTTCCCATCCAGCTGTGGTACAAATACATCATGGGCGATGACCCCTCCAATAGCTATTTCCTAGGAGGGGTCCTCATCATCCTTTACAGCCTTTGCAAGGTAAGGTGGGCCAAAGAGAGGAGACTTCCCATAACGGTAGAAACAGATGGTTCTTCTCCAGCAAGGAAGGAGGAGGGGGGAAAGTCCCCACTGGATCATTACCCTTATCTCTTGCCTATGAAGTGAACCATATGTATAGTACCCATGCATCAAATTAGTCTGAATTAGCCCATGACACTATGCCCTCCATATTTTCGTTTAACCTCAGAGAACAAAGGGTAGAGAGAAAAAAAAATGCTCTTGATGGCTATACATGCTAGGGGTTTATGATTTGTTTTTTTTTTTCTTAAACTACTGTAAGATTAAGGTCCATTAATTGGGCCATTGATTTTATTAGAGTAGAGAACTCTCAGTGAGGGACTCCTCCTGAAGCAGGTCAGTATTTTCTCTACAACTTAGAATCTTGGACCAAGTAGGACTTGAACTGGGACTTGTTGGTCAATCAGTGAGTGCCAGAATGATTTGGGTTCAAAACATTGTCCTGAGCCTTAAACCCCAAGATATCTTATGAGATTTCAGTGATCAAAATTTACATTCATTTGAGCACAGAACCCACAGGTAAGGGTATTATGATCTCCTATGTGGAAAGAGGAAAGGAAAGGAAAAGAAATGAAGAGAAAAGGAGTTGTGTTGCCCAGATCCTTGACTGGCTCAGTGTGAATGTGAATTTTTGTTGTGTCCAGAAACCCTGACTGTCTTCCTTCCCTGAGTGATTTTTTTTTCTAATTAGGTGAAGAAGGGCATTTTTGCCTCATTTTTTCCTCACCTAGCCTTAGTCACTAATTAAACATTACCTCAATCAAACTGAGACCTCTTAAAGATTTAGCTTAAAAAGGCCAAGGTTTCCCACAGCATCCAAGGTCATCTCCAGTTGCCCTGATCTATATCTCATCACTGGACCCAGATGGCTCTGGAGGAGAAAGTAAGACAGGTGACATAGCCTGGCCCTCCTTCACTTAACTCCAAGTCATTTGCCAGTCTTGGCATCCCCTCCCTGATGTCAAGGTTCTCTTTGAGACCAAAGAACAAGCTCAGAACACTCGGGTGTTAAGTGACTTGTCCAGGGTCTCATAGCTAATATATGTGTCAGAAAAACAATCTAGATTGAGGTCTTCTTGACTCGTAAGCTTGCTTTCTGGCTACTATACCACAATGCCTCATCTCTCTCCAAGTTTAAGAAGCATAAGTTGATTATGATTTTCCCATTGCCCCTCACATTCTTTTATATAGTAAAAAACAAAACAAAACAAAACTGAGAGACAATTTCTAGCCCCATTGCTGCTACTGAGTCACTGCATAACTTTGGACATTCCCTCTCTGAACATGTCATCTCATCTCTAAAATGAGAGAGTTGGGCTAGTTTGTATGATATCAGTGGATTACCTGAAGCAGGATTTGAATACAGGTCTTCTTGACTCAATTCTTACCTTCATGGAGTTTATAGTACTTGAGATCACTAATGAGTTTACATCAATCAAAGGATCATCAGTTGAAAGCAAAAAGGGACCTTAAAGAACATTAACTTCAACCCTCTAGTTTTACAGAAGAGGAAACTGAGTCCCAGGGAGATTTAATAATTTGCACAAGATCACACAGGCTAGTGAGTATCTGAGATGGGATTTGAATCTTAAGGCTTCCTAACTTCAAATCTCTACCCCATGGAGTTTCCAGCTCTCAAGAGACTGCTATGTGCATTGAGCCAGTCAAGAGTGAACAAGTAAACATTAATTAAAGCACTTGTACAACTGGAGTCGTATACCTGTAGTATATTAGTTGTATGCTAGGTGCTGAAATTGCCAAGATTAAAACAAAGCAGCCCCTGCCTTCAAGAATCTTACTGGGGGAGGGAGAGGAGCAACAACATATACTCATGTGGGAAACATATACAGAACAGAGTCAGTCTGAATGAGATAATGTGTGTGGGAGCACTTAGGGCAATAGTGAGCCATGGGAGACATCACAGATGGAAATTACAACTTCTTTCCCCAAAATCCAGGGCCATCGTGAAATCTCTGCACCTTGTATGTCAGGAAATTAGCATCTTGGGATTCCTCAAGTAGCACTGTGTAACCCTACATTTTTAACTTCTTCTATATTTTTAACCTTGCAAGGGTTCAAGTGGAGTTTGATTCCCCGCCCCAGCCCTGTCCTAGACTAGTGGACATATCCATCCTCCTGTGTTTATAGAAAGCAGTTGCTCATCAGTCTTTCCCCTTTCAGTCATTTGACATCTGTGGCCGGCTGGGTGGAGTAAGGAAGGCCCTGAAGCTTCTCTGCACCTCTCAGGTGAGTCATATTCAAATAAAGGTCCACAAAAAATTGGGTGGCCAATTGGAGAAAATTTAGGTGCTCCCTCCCTTACAGTACTCCTAAGAAGTTTATGGATATGGCATGGGCTGTAAGGTCCAGGAAACATCGGCCATTAGTCAGAGAGAAGGTTCCAGGTCTATTTAATAAAGCACGTACTAAATTCCAGGAACTGTGCTAAGTTCTAGGTGTACGAAGACAGAAGAGCTTATATTCTGGTGGAAGAAGGGAAAGTGTCAACTCCAGTTGGCAATGGGAGAAAAGGCGTGAGGGTGGAGCAGGGAGAGATGCGATAACAAGAATGGAAAACATTTGTTAGATGCCCACTATGAGCAGAGCATTTCTGGGGAAGGTACAAAAACTTGGAGAAGAAACAGTATCTGCCTTTATGGAGTTCAACAGGAGGAGAGGATACAATACAGATATTATTATAGACAATATTTCATGATAATGTAATTATATGTTATTTTCTGATAATATATATTTGATAATTGTGAAAGAAAGACAAAAAGAAAACATTTCCTGTCTGACCTCAAGAAGCGGCAATTCTGTTAAGGGAAGTACAAATAAAAATGATGTATGTACACAGAACAGTGTATGTTCTATAAGGGAAGTGCTAGGAAATATTACACAAAGTAGATGTAACATAATTTCTGAGGGGAGGGGACATCAGGATTGCCTTACTCTGGGAAATGGTATTTAGCATCCTGGATTTAGAGCTCAACATGGGCCACCTAGTCCAACCATCTCATTTAACAGATGAGGAAACTGAGATAAAACACAATTAAATGACTTGCCCAGGATCACACAGCTAGTAAGTGTCTGAGCTGAATTTGAACTCAGAAGATGAGTCTTCCTGACTCTAGAACCAACATTCTATCCATTGTATCATCTAGCTGCTCTAGGGCATACCTACAAACAGAAATCACAGATCCTTGAAATATTATTATGTATGTATATATGCCTTGTCTCCCTGTTAGAATATAAGTTCCTTAAACTCCTTGAAAGAAATGACAATTTCTTATTTCCTTTGAATCCACAAAGCCTAGCTTTTCTAACTAGTCTTCACTTTCACCTTTATATATTATCTTTCCCTACTAGACTATAAGGGATTGACTTTCTTTTTGTAATAGTATTCTTGTACACAGTAGGCTCTTAATTTATTGACTGAATATTGAATGAGATGATTCAGGCCAGTTCCAATGGTTTTGTGATGGAGAGAGCCATCTCTGCCTAGAGAGAGGACTGTGGGAACTGAGTGTGGATCACAACATAGCATTTTTACTCTTTTTGTTGTTGTTTGCTTGCATTTTTTTCTTTCTTATTTTTTCCCTTTTTGATCTGATTTTTCTTGTACAGCATGATAATTGTGGAAATATGTATAAAAAATGGCACATGATTAACATAGATTGGATTACTTGTTTAGAGGAGGGAATGGGGGGAAGGGAGGGGAAAACTTTGGAACACAAGGTTTTGCAAGGGTGTATGTTGAAAATTATCCATGCATATGTATTAAAAATAAAAAGCTTTAATAAAAAAATTTAAAAAAAAATAAATACTTGTTGACTAGCACAGTGCCTGGCTTTCTGTAACAGTAGGCATAGAAGGGAGAGATGGGCATGCAAGAGGCAAATCAACCAATCAATAAGCATTAATTAAGCACCAAGTATGAATGAGACACATTGAAGACAGAAAGACTATGCCCTTAGGAAGCTCACATTCTATCAAGGGGAACAGCACGCTCACATCTGAGTAAATACAAAATATATACAAAGTCATTTCAGGAGGGAAATATGACCCAGAGAGTAGGGGAAGGATCAGAAGCTTCATGGTAGAGAGAGCACTCATGGTCTGCTTGGAAGGAAGTTAGAGATTCTAAGAGTTGGAAATGAAAATAGCCCTTTAAACAGCAAGGTAGCCCATGCAGAGGGTGAGAGATGGAGAGGGAGGAGTTCCAAATCATTCAATCAATTGACATTTATTAAGTGCTTACTTTCTAATCCAGGCCTGAGAAGAGTTTGTGCCATGTACATGTGGACAAAAGCTGGTCTTTACTGTGAAAACCAGAGCTTTCTTTCCCTTTGTTCCCCATATAGAACTATGGAGCTCGGGCCACAAGCCAGCAGTGTGCTGAGGCTGGTGAGATCTGTGCCATTTGCCAAGCTGAGTTCCGGGAACCTTTGGTCTTGATGTGCCAGGTGAGTGAGGGTCCCCCAACCTGGAAGAGCCAAGGAAGCTAAGGAATCTTAGTCTTTCTGAGTTGGAAGAGACTTTGTGGACAGTCGGGTCCGCCATATCTGACCAGGAATCCCCTTTATACCATCCCACAGACACAATGGTCCAGCCTCTACCTGAAGGCCTCCAGTAAGGGAGAGCCCACCGCCTCCTGAGTCGGCCCATCCCACTCTTGGCCAGCACGACTTGTTAGGAAGTTTTTCCTGACATCATCGCTAAATCTGTCTCCTTGCAGCTTCCCCCCTTGGCACCTGGGTCTGCCCCCTGGGGCCAAGCCTAGCTAATCTAATCCCTCTTCCATGTGACAGCCAGCCCTTAGAAGGGCTGAGTGAAGTCACAGGCCCTGGGGCCTGGTGTCATGTGAAGGAGGAGGAGGCAGCTGATGACTTTGCTTGGGCCCCATGGGCATGGAGGTCCAGATTACCAATCCCCAAAGCTCCTGAATTGGAGAACTGTGGTTCAGGATCCTGCCTGTGGTCACAGGTCATATACTACAGGGGCTGGTAAGCCTCTTAGCCATTCCCTAAGCTCCTGGTCCTTAAAAAAAAATTAGACATCCCTTTTTGTCTAGGTTTCCATTTCAAAAGATCCCCTAATAAACTGAATACTCCCAGGAATCCTAGTAGACTAATTCAATAACCTACTATTAATTCAGTAGGCATTTATTAAGTACCTACTATGTGCCAGGCATGTGCTAGTACTATGTTCTGGGATACAAAGACAAAAAGAAAACTTCCCTGTCCTCAAGAACCAGTAATTCTGTTAAGGGAAGTGCAGTGTATATACACAGGGGCATAACTAGGAAACATTATACAAAATAGGTGTAAAAATAATTTCTGGGGGGAGACAACATCAGGATTGTCCTACTCTAGGAGATGGTACTTAGGATCCTGGATTTAGAGCCCAACAAGGGTAATTTAGTCCAACCCTCTCATTTTACAATAAGGAAACTGAGGTAAACAGAGTTAAGTGACTTGCCCAGGATCACACAGCGAGTAGATATCTGAGACTGATTTGAACTCAGAAAATGAATCTTCCAGACTCCAAACCCAATGCTCTATCCACTGTACCATCTAACTGCTGTAGGGCATATCTACAAACCGAAATCATCTCCTAGATCGAGTTAGGCTATCTTGATGTTCTCTCCCCCCAGAAATTATGTGTATGTATGTCTTGTCTCCCTGTAGAATATAAGTTCCTTAAACTCCTAGAAAGAAACGACAATTCCTTATTTCCTATGAATCCACAAATGCTAGGCTTTTCCAAGTTGTCTTCAGTCCCTCCTTTATATGTTATTTCTCCCTACTAGAATGTAAAAGATTGTCTTTCTGTTTGTGATGGTATTCTTGCACATAGTAGGATCTTAAGAAATATTTGCCTTCACTAGCAAATTGCATGATATACAGTAGTTGCTTAATAAAAGCCCATTGGATTGGTTTGCTTTCCATGTGAATTTAGCATCCCGGTGTAGCAGAAAGATCTGTGGATTTTGTTATCTGTAGACCTGGGCTGAAATTCCAAGTCTGCCATTTTTTAAACACATTTGATATGAAGCAAGTCTTTCTCATTCCCTTAGCCTCAGTTCTCTCTAGAAAATAAAAGAATTAAATGTCCCATAGGGTCCATTTTCCAATTTTAAATCTAAGATCCTATGAATTTTGCACCCTATTCCAGTGCTTTGCACATGATAGGTACATAATAAATGCTTGATGAATGTCAAAAATTTTTCCCATTGGGGCAGCTAGGTGGTGCAGTGGAGAGAGCACCAACCCTGAAGTCAGGAAGACCTGAGTTCAAATCTGACCTCAGACACTTAACATGCCCTAGCTGTGTGACCTTGGGCAAGTCACTTAACCCCAATTGCCTCAGGAAAAAAAATTACTCCCATTGTGTGAACTTGGGTGACTGGGAGGATGATGGTGCACTTGATGAAAATGTGGAAGCCCAGAAGAGGGGTAGTGTGGGGCAGAAGGTAACAAGTAATGTTTTAGCTGTGTTGAGATGTTTGAGATACAGTTGGAGCACGGAACCTGCAAAGTAGTGTTCCTCTCATTTTTCTCCTTGTTCCCATAGCATGTATTCTGTGAGGAGTGTCTTTGCCTTTGGTTCGACCGGGAGAGAACTTGCCCTCTCTGCCGCTCAGTTGCCGTGGAAACTCTGCGATGCTGGAAGGATGGTACCACCTCTGCCCATTTCCAGGTGTATTAGGTCCAAAGATTTTCAGTAATGGAAGGGTGAAAGGGCCCAGAGGAACAGAGACATTGGAAGAAGTCCCTGGATCTTTATCACACATCAGTCTCGTATAGTTGGTTTGTCCCCAGCATGGCATTCTGTCCTTAGCCATACTATGAAGAATGGACCGTTGAATAGTTACTACTATGAGTCTCTTCTGAGGGACTTTGTTCACCCCAGATCCAGAACTGAGATCCTCACCTGAACTCACTTCTCCATCCTTCCCTTCCTTCTCCTCCCCTGGAATGAAATCCCCTGACGCTGACAATGTCCTTATCCCTTTGCAACCAGCCCTGCAGAATCTGACACAGTTCCATTCATTGCCCATCTTCCAGCTTTTCCTACCCCTCAGAAAATGGTAGACAATGTTGGTCACCTCCTGTAGATCCCCCAAGTAGGTGGTATGGTGTGTAGAACTAAGTTTGAATGCTGCCCCAACAGACTCTAACCATATAATCCTGATATTTTGTAACTAGCATATATCCTTTCTGAGCTTCAAATTTCCACATTTGTAAGATGGGAATGATAATACCACTTACCTCACAGTGTTATCATGAGGATCAAATGATATAACATGGGAAGTACTTTGCAAACCCTAGAACGCTACATTAGTAGAGTTCTAATATTATTATGTATTATAGCTCTAGTTCTAGTAGTATTATATTATTATCAAGTTCTAGTAATATTGTGGTGATCTGCCTCTTGGACAGGGTTTGGGCTAACATCTGGGTCACTGGGGAGAAGAACAAAGATGGACACAAGTGTTGGGAACTAAAGTTTTCATGAAAAGAAGCCACTCCCTTCCCCTCTTTCTCTGCTCAGTGAATCAGGTATGCACATACTCTGTACTAGGCATTGTTGGGGTTCACCTCACTGAAGGTCTCCAAGAAGATATTGGATGGCCTTTCTGCCAAAAATCCTAAAGTAGGGATTCCTGTGTGAGTCAAAGTTGAAGTAGATAGCCTTGAGGGCCCTTTCCACCTCCGAGATCCCAAAAATGTATTGATTCTGGGAAATTCTTGAAAGCCCTGTGACTCACTGGCTCATAGACAGGTGAGGCAACCTGTCGCCTAGATGTAGATGGCTCTCAACTCCTCCTGCTGCTGCATACAGCTTTGTTCCCTTTTTTGCATTCCTCTTTTCTTTTCCCATCCTCATTCTTCTTCTGCTTCCTCTCCTCTTCCTCCCTCCCATAACTGCCTCCTTCTGTTCACATGTGAACCACCTTCTATTCATTTCCATGTGAACATGTCATCTCCCCATTAAAGAGTAAACTTCTTGAGGGTTGGATTTTTGTATTTCCAACACTTAACAAAGTTATTTGTTGATTGATTGACCATTCCCCTTGCTTATTCCTGCCAGGCCCATCTATAGGCATTAGTTCATCCTCCTGGTGGCCCTGAGGGCCAAAGAGATAGTGCATATTCTGGATTTTTATAGCCTTTGGGATGTGGGGTTCTGGCACTGGGCCCAGTCATACATGGATTTCTCTAACTTATTTTTATTTTCTATTTTCTCTTTGAGAAAGATCCTGGTGTACTAGATAGCAGATAAGCCTTGGAATCAAGAGGACCTGAATTCAAGTCCAAGTCTGATAGATAGATACTTGATTTATGGTCATGTGTAAGTCAAATCACATCTCATTGCTCCCATTCTCTAAGCCTATAAATTGCAAAAACTTTGCCAGTGTGCACCAGTGTAGAGAATTTTCACACTGGATATTCCCTACTTTTATGATACTAGGGGTCCAACACAAGTAAAACCTGTCCTTCCAGTTTCTTCCCTACCCATCCTAGAACCAGAAGATCTAAGATCTAGGGCTAGAAGGAGTTTCAGATGTCAGCTAGTCCAACTACTCACTTTAAAGATGAGGAGAATGAGCTTCAGAGAATCACACAGGGCTGTGAATTTGAACTCAGTTCCACCATCTCCAAATCTAGTTCTTTTTATTACCTGTGCTATGCTGCTTATTCCACAGAGAGACTTACTAAAGAAAACATCTAGACTCTATTTCCATTTTTCAATATTATTTTATTTTACTTTTTTTGATTTATTGTTCAGTCATCTCTCAATCATGTCTGACTCTCCATAATCCCATCAGGGCTTTTCTTTCTTTCTTTCTTTTCTTTTCTTTCTTTTTTTTTTTTTTTTTGCTGAGGCAACTGGGGTTAAGTGACTTGCCCAAGGTCACACAGCTAGGAAGGGTTAAGTGTCTGAGGCCAAATTTGAACTCAGGTCCTCCTGACTTCGGGCCTGGTGCTCTATCCACTGCACCACCTAGCTGCCCCTCCATCAGGGCTTTTCTTGTCAGAAATACCAGTGTGGTTTGCCATTTCCTTCTCCAGCTCATTTTATAGATGAGGAAACTGAGGCAAATAGGATTAAATAATTTGCCCAGGGTCATATACCTAGTAAGTATCTAAGATCAGTTTTGAACTCAGGTCTCTCTGGCTCCAGCCCTAGTGCTCTATCCACTGTAGCACCAACCTGTTTTTACATCACCTTCATTTCTAAATAATCCCCTTTCCTCTACTATCCAGAAAGATGAAAAGCAATTCAGCAAAAGCAACTAATCCTTGAAGCGTGTACACTATTTCTCACCCACAGACCCCCTGCCCCCTTACCACCACCTTTGCAAAGAAGGAAAGAAAATGCATTTTCTCCAGTCTTCTCCAGGATCAAGCTTGATCATTAGAATTACACAGCCATCTATTTCAGAATTTTTTGTTTTGTTTTGGGTGATGTTTTTCCGGCCTTTCTCATGTTTCCCTTTGTGTAGTGACCCCCCAAAACCTGAGGCAGCCTCCGCCCATCCCCCTGTCATCTTTTATACATCAACCATCTTGCTCTTAACCTGGTCCTTAGTACTACTCACTGATACCAGAGCTCAGGAAGAATATAGATTTTCAGAGAAGGAGGAGGGAGAGAGGGAGAGCAGCCTGTCTGGCTAATAAGCTGATTATCCCACAGTCCTCAGGAGTGGGGCTGAGCCCATCTTGCTGTCACCAAACCCCAAGATGGGATTATCGGAGCGCTTCCATCCAAACAGCCATGGGGCATTTCTCGGGGCACGGAGCGAGCTGGGACCTTCTCCATCGCTCAACAATTTTGGCATTTTCCCGGATCCCAGTGAGAGCTCACCTTCCAGGGCAGCATGGCATCTTTCATGCTCTGTTACTATGGAAATAGCTATGATGTTCAAATCCCACTTGCTCAGATAAACAGGCAGGAAGGAGGGCACCTGAGGGAGATTCTGCTACATGGATGTATCAGCTTGGCCCTTCTTCTCTTCTCTTTCTATTAGCCTTAAGGAAGAAAACCCAAGGCAAGCAACAGGAGGCCCAGCAACTGGTTTATCATCAAAATTTTCCTGCATGCAGACACAGCAGAGGCATGATAAATTAGAGCTCGAGAAGGCTTATTAGCAGAGGCCAGGTGTGATTTAGCTGAGAAAGTGCTTTTTTGGAGGTATCAGGAGACCCCAGACTGGGGTTTCTAGCTCTCTTCACCCAATCCATGATTTTGTAGAAGCCCCGAGGCAGTCTTTGTGCTGGCAGACTGAAGCATATGGACAGGAAGAGCCCAGAAGAAAAAGCAACATTTCTTATGTGGGCAGAGAGGTCACCTGTTGAATTGACATCACTGGGTTTTGGAGAGAAATCCCATGCTTCCATGGTTGGCTGTCTGGATTTTTCCCAGTTATTAGTCCAGTTCTCTGAAGCGGGTTCCTAGATCAGAACACTATGGTCCAAGGATCTGATTCCCCCAAATCCTGGAGCAGTTTGCCATTTCCTTCTAAAGCTCATTTTACAGATGAGGAAACTGAGGCAAACAGAATAAACCAGTGTATAGTTCACAGAAGGGCACTATTGTTCCCTACCTAGGAAGGGCTGACAGAGATCTCAGATGCCATCTAGGTGAATTTCTTCATTTTACAGAAAGGGAAATTGAGACTCAGTTCTTAGGGTTGTAGAGCTACAACTGAAGGGACTGTAGTTCAACCTTCTCTGTTTTATAGAAAACAAACTCAGAGAGGAAGTTCCCAAGGGGCGAGATTTGAATCCAGATTCTCCGGCTATAATCTATTGCCCTTTCCACTGTCCCATGCTGGCTCCTTTAATTCAAAATGAGGATTTTACAGATCTCTAGATAGATCTTGAACTGGAAAAGATCATTGAGTCCAGTGCCCTCATTTTTCAGAAAAGGAAACTGAGGTCCAGGAAAGCAAAAGTGATTTGCTTGTGGTTATGAATCTAGTTAAGAAACATAGGTGGTATTTGAACCCTGCTCCCTCAGCTACAAATTCAGCATTCTTTCCGGCAGATCACACTGTGATCAGCAAGAACTTCCAGGTATTTTTTTTTCCTGTAATTGTGCAAGTTTGCAAAATGCAATCCTTACTGCCTCCTTATGGAGTGCATTGGGCAAGTTTGATTATCTCCATTTTACACGAGACTTGGAGTCTATGGAGGTAACCTGACTTACCTAAGACCACACAAACTGGTAGAGAAGAATACTGGACTCTTGGATGTAGAACTGTGTAGAATCTAGAGGCAACTGAATCTATTTAACAGCCAGTGAATCTGATTGTCACTTACCTGGGACTCCACAGCTAAGTAAATGGTACATGCTACTACACTGGTAAATGATTAAATATTAAAGGCGGGACTTGAACTCCTGACGACTAAAGCTGGCTTTCTACCCAACACCGTGCAGCCCCTTTGACACCTGGGAAATCCTGGCAGGTGCCCCGTGTGGAGGTGATCAAAAGATGGATGCAGAGCTCTTAGCAGCTGGAGATGAGAACCAGGCTTTTCAAATGGGGTCACTACTTCTCAGGTGTGGGCACAGCATTGCCAGGTCTGTAATTTGATATATCCTGGGCACTTTCAACAGCATACCTGTCCTTTCAGTGAGGGTATCTTTTTTTTCTTTTTAATAATAGCTTATTTTGAAAATACATGCAGAAATAGTTTTCAATATTCACCCTTGCAAAGCCTTGTGTTCCAAATTTTTCTCCCTCCCTTCCCTTCATTCCCTTCTCCTAGATAGTAAGTAATCCAATGTAGGTTAAACATACTATTTAGTGGGGGTATCTTTGACTGTTATACCAGGCCCAATCCAAACATCTGGCTGCAGCTATTCCTGCAGCACAGTGGATAAAGCTCTGTGTCTGTGTGACACAAGTAAGATGACCAATGACCGGCAGTTAGATGGAACAGTGAAAAGAGCACTGGCCCTGGAATTAAGAGGACTTGAATTCAAATCTGGCCTCAGATACTTGCCACTTACTAGCTGTGTGACCCTGAGCAAGTCACTTAACCCTGATTGCTTTGGTGGGAGAGAGAAGGGAGGAATATGGCCAATGATGGGAATACTCAGTGTTAGGGGGTTGTCTGAATGGACACGTTAGTGCCCTATGAATGGAACTATGAATTGTTCTCTCCGTTGTAGAAAACAGTTTGGATGTGTGGGAAGTGTGGACTACAATGTCCATACCCTTTGTTCCAGAGAGTCTATTGCTAGGAATATGCTTCAAGAGCTGTCAAAGATTAAAATATATCCCAAATATGCCAAAATATTTATAACGGCACTTTTTGTAGTAGCACAGAATGGAGATAAATCATTGCCCATCAATTAGGAAATGGCTCAAGTGGATTGTGGCCCTTGAATGTAATAGAACATTATTGTTGCTACCAGAAACTGTGCATATGATGGCTACAGGAAGCATAGGGAGCCCCATATGGACTGATAAAGAGTTGGTAGTAGAACCAGGAAAATGAGATATGAAGTGACTACAATTCAAAGGTAAAGAATAACAAATTGATGGGCGCTGGATACTAGGGAGTTAAAAGGCCTGAGCTGGCCTTGAGATGGGAGTCTGCTTCCCTTCTTTGCAGACTTTGGGTGTTTGGTGACCTGGAAAATCCCATACAATGTCAGACTTTTTCGATGGATTCGTTAGTTTCTCAAACCCCCACCTTTAATTTTGTTTTAAAGGATGGCTTTTTGGTAAGAGGGAAAAGAAGGATACTTTGGAAAGTGTAGGGACCATAAAAATCAATTAAAATCTGTTTTATAAAAGAATATGAGGAATCCACAAAAGCATAAGACTTAAGTGAACTGGTGTAAGATAGAAACCAGAAAAACTTAATATGTATCGACTACAACAGGGTAATGGGAAAAAATAAAAACAAATTGGAATCGAATGCTATTAAACCATACTGAGCATGGCTCCAAAGAAGAATTATGAAAAGCTACCTCACTCCTTTTTTTGAAGAAGTGGGGGACTATGGATGTGGAAAACTGCATATAATGTCAGTCTTTTTCATAAGCTGCTTTTCCATTCTCTTTTAAAAGTCTTTATTAGGAGAAAAGAATCTCTCTGGAAGGGAGGAGGAGGTATACTGGTAAATGCAAGTGTTAAAAATATATTTTTAAAAAAATGAAGGGAGCAGCTAGATGCTGCAGTGGATAGAATACCAGCCCTGGAGTCCGGAGGACCTGAGTTCAAAACTGGCCTCAGAAACTAAATACTTTCTAGCTGTGTGACCCTGGGCAAGTCACTTAACCCCAAAAGCCTTTCAAAAAAACAAAAACAAAAAATGAGGAAGGGGAAAATAAGCATTTTTTAAAATGTCAGTTTTGTATCAGTTTGTTTTTAATTTATCTTATTTAATGATTTAAACAGCCCTGGGAAATTTCTTGTCATTCAGTCATTTTTCAGTCATGTCTGATTCTTTGGGACCCCATTTGGGGATTGGGGGCAGAAATACTGGATGGTTTGCCATTTCCTTCTCCAGGTCATTTTACAGATGGGGCAACTGAAGCCAACAGGGTTAAGAGCCTTGCCCAGGGTTAAACAGCTAGTGAGTGTCTAAGGCCACATTTGAACTCAGATCTCCCCCAGGTCCAGCACTCCATCCATTGTACCACTGCCATCTAGGGGTCTTCCCAGCTCCTTGTCAAGGGATCTACTAATCCTGAACCCCAAAGGGAACCGAGGAATGACCTGGAATCAGTGAGGAAGAAGGGAACTGAGCACCTATTTCCCATTGCAGCTAAGCTAGCACGGTGGGGGTGAAAACTGGCTTGCAATCTGTTCCTATTTGCATGCTCATTAACATGTTAATTGAATGAATCGCCTACATTAGCTGGTAATATCTCTGCATCTGAATCAGACTACTTGAAATGAGGACTTGAGATCAGCAGGCAGAAAGAGATTTGTTCTCCTTCATCCACATGATCAGAATGTTTTCTTTCTTCAGCCTGACCTTTAGTCTTTCACTAAAAATGAGATAATCCCAATTATACTTCCCATTTCTAGAACTCTTTCTTCACATATCCCCCAGAAGCAGAGAGTACAAATATCATTCCTATTTTATAGAAGGGGAAACTGAAGATAATTGTCTGGCTCAAGGTCACATTATGAGTGATTGTAGGATTTAGACCTAAATGGATCTTGGTTCTGGAGCAGGAAAAGATCTCAGAGGCCATTTATTCTAACTCATTTTATTTATGGATGACAAAACTGAGGCTCAGTAAGGTGAAGGGACTTTTCTAAAGTTGCACAGCTTCAGAGAGCAGGATTTGAACCTTGGTCTCCAAACTTCCAAATCTAGTGCTCATGGTTCAGGAGCATTGGGGGTTTCCTAGGCAGTGCTTGTGTGTGGATCAAGCCCTGGTCTCAAAACAAGGAAGAGAATTCCCAGAGAGCAAACTCTTCCCATTCCATAGACTCCCACCCAGACTTCGAAGACCTCAAAGGAGAAAAATAAAAGGACCGACCAAGACTTTAGGCTCAAAAGCACATTGAATTTTTTATTAAAGTCATTACAAATATGTACAAAGTGTTTTCAAGGTATGAAATCCTTCTTACAAAAGATAGCACAGCAAACTTGTCATATCAGAAACCAGAAGGGTGTGTTCTTAAGCTTTTTGGATGCCCAAGCAACACTGTAAAACCTGTAAAACCTATAAAATCCGCTACAGAAACATTCTGTGCCCAACTCCAGGATTCCCCCATAACAAGAGTTCTTCACTTCGTTTTTAAATGAATAAAATACATAGGATTACAAAGGAAATCGGTTATATTGAAATAAAAATGTCATTTTTCCCCCCATCCAAGATCATAGGCCCTCTGAAATCCATCCCTGTACCTCTTGGGGAGTCTGTGGATCCCAAGTTCAGAAGCCTCTCACTAAGGTAAATTCATTCCCCCAAAGTAGGGCTTTTAGCAAAACACAAAGGTAGGGGAGAAGGGGACAAACATAATGGGTCAGGGAGGGACTTTGGAAGTGGGAGCAGATGGGAAGCAGAAATGTTTGCCCAGTGCTCAGTGCCCTGGAAGGAAAACTGGTGATAAATGAGATACTGCTTCTTTGATCATCCATTTTTTGACTGCAAGGAATCATGGGAATCAACCAAGCTAACCTCTGTACTTTACCCAAGAGGAATCTGAGAGAGGGGACATGATATGCCCAAGGAGCTACAGACTGGTGGTCTATATTACAACTGGAACCAAACTGGAACCAAATTGTCACCAAAGCCAATATTCTTTCCATGCTGCTTCTGGGGACAGGGACCCAGAACAGGTAATAAGTAAAATGAAAAGTGATGGTATCCTAAAGGCACCTAAAGGCATGGGATGGGTTTAAAAAAAGAAAAAGAAAAAAAATAAGATACCATTCCCAGCCTCATCCATTTTGAACAATGCATCCTTTTAAATGCAACCATGGATAGTTCTCTAGACCCTGGTCCAGTCAATGACCATCCATCAAGATGGAACTTCCATTGGCTTTGAACTGTGAAGTTGTGGGATGGTAAACCACCTTGTCCTACTTTGAAGTGCCCACATCTCACTGTTCTGACTAATCCCTAGGTTGGAAGGGACCTCTAGTATCAGCTGGTCCATCTTTAGCTAAGGCTGCCCCCAAACCATGAAAAATACACAGATCTCTACCATGTACTTAAAATTCAACATGGAAGAAACCCTCTGGCTACCCCTTAAATCAAGGGTGGGGAACATCTGGCCCATTTGCCAAGGCAACTGCAGGCAATAATAAACTGAAAGCTAGGTACCACAGCCTCCCCTTGCTTGAATTCTATAACCTGATAATTTTGAATGACCCACGAATGATATTCTACATATCCAAATGGCCTTTGGCAGACAAAAGGTTCCCCTGACCTAAAGAGTCCCTAATCAGGAACGACTTCCTTTCACATATATCTAAGCTAAGACTAAAGTCAAGTGAGACCACACGTGTTACGGTAAAGACTCAAAAGTCTCCAGTGGACTGACTAATATTGGGAGCTGAAGGGAAGAAGATCCAATATCCAATCCCTGCCTTTAAAGAAGGCACATCCTTGCCCTTGCCCAGGTAGGTTTCATCATAGGATCTAAGACTAGAAGGAACCCTAATTGAACCTCTTCTTTTTTCTTTAATAGATGAGGAAACTGGGGTCCAGAAAAGTGATGTTCATCCAAGATAGCAAGTAGGCAGGGCAGGATTTGAATTCAGTTCCTCTATCTCCAAATGTCCCAATCCATTACACTACTCATCTAGAAATGCTTCATTATTTTCCTTTTAAATGATTCTTTTGTATCAGCTTTCTTCCTCTACTTATGACTAAGCTGGAGACCTTAAAACTGTATAAGAATCCAGCTCCAAGCCTTCCCTCAACTCTCAGCTCAGGCAGATCTCAGTGAAGAGGTCATTTCTTGACAATATTCTACAGCTGATAAAAGCCACTGGGCTCCTCCTGTATGTTCAGTAAATATTCAAAGATGTGAAAAGTTGTTCCAGCTGGTTACCTTCAACTTCAAAGGTGTGTGTGTAAGGAGGGAGGGGTTGCTGATAAGGAATCCCAGGGGCATCCTGATCCCAAGGGCCCCCATCTTCTGGGGATGTAACCCATTTTCTATAGCATTGTTGTTGTTTTGTTTTAAGCAATGAGCCCAAGCTATTCTTCCCTGGAAGCCAGTACCTAGACGATGATCTCAGAACCCCCCCTCCCTCTGTTGTACCAAGTCAGTCTGCTGAAATCCAAGATGAGGTCTTTCTTTATTTTAAGCCCTGCCTGCCTGCCTGCCTCCCTCGCTCTCTCCCTCCCTTCCTCCCTCTCTCTCTATCTCCTTTGAGGCTCTGCAGTGAAGCTCATCAAAATCAATGACTTCTTAGTGTCTGGAGAACAGGGGGAGAGAGGGAGAGCGAAAGCGAGTGAGGGAAGAGCTGAGAGATGGAACTCACCATCAAAATACAGACAATCACCAAAGACCCCACCTCGCTATCCTATGCAATCCCCGTAATGCAACGAGAAGACAGCAGAGACATATAGGGATATATATCATGCGTCAATTTCCTAATACAAATGTCAATCAAGAGTCGAGTCTCATATCAAAATGAGCATAAAAACAGCCCCTTGTCAAAAGCAGGGGTCACAAAGAAGTGCACTCATACTAATGATGTGCCTTCCCCCCCCAAAAAAATGCAAGATTTAGATACACATCTGCTAATAATACATAAAAGCTATATACAGTGAGTCCTTGCCAGAAAGCTTTGGGGGTATGCTTGGCTCTTTCAGCAAACTAGCTTTCTGAAATCAAAGTCCCCCAGAAAACAAACCCCACACTTTTGCTAGGTCTATTTTCCCCAGCTGGAATGATTCAAAAGCTAGCTGAGGAAGAAAGAAAGGATCCAAGTCTAATAAATATAGCCCTGACCGAGCGTTTTCCTCTGGGCCTCCAAACTGGAGGCCACTAGACACTCTTACAAATACTAGAGGGAGCTGGAAAAGACAACCCTTAAATAAAAACCGCCTTATGGTGCCGCCACATGCCAGGCGGCACTCCCCAGGCAGAGTCAAGGACAATGGAGCGGTTACTATGCTAAGCCAGGAAAGGGTTTTGACAGCCTTAATATCCTGAAGGTAAAGGACGCTGCCCTCCTTTTCTCAGACTCCCTTCCAGATACCTAACTCCAACATCCAGCAACTCAAAGCCCCAGAATAAGGGCCCGGAGGACCATACGAAAAGCTTGGTCCAAGACCTGGCATGTGGAGTTAAATGTCAGTATCGTGTCAGCCCCAAAAAAGTCAAATCCAAGTGAAGGGGACTGACCACATGGGAAAGAATGGAGGATGATTCATCTATCTTCATCTGTAGTTGTTTTTTAAATCTATTTAATATAAGTTTTATTTAGAAAAGACTAGGGGGAGGTGGCAGCAGGAATTGGGACCCTGCCATGAAGCTCTTTCTGCCTTCTAAGGGACCCGCCTCTTTCAAATGCCAAGGGATCAGTCCCATTTCAGCCAGATGAGCCCAATGAACTCCTGCTACTTGCACTGTGTTCTCACAGCTGGGCTCCCCGCCACCAAAGTGAGCAAAGCCGCTACCCACGAAATGTGTTGTGTATTATTTGGAATCTACAGTCTGAGCCTTCCTCTCTTGCCCATCGAGACAATGGGAGCTGGAATGCCCGACACAGATGTATAATACCAGTTGTTATTTTGGTTTGGTTTGGTTTTTTAATGAAAACAAAAATCATAATAATTGCTCCCTGGGGAGATTCTGTAGCCAAGTCGCACTCAGAGGTGCATGCTTATAATGATCTATAAATTTCTGAAAATAGTAACTTATCTTAAAAACCTCCGACAACTTGCCAGTCTGGTGCCCATCGCCGGGATGCCCATCGACTTCTCTCCTCCAACCCCTGCTTAGAAATCCTATTCAACATCTTGGCTCTTGAATCCCCAAAATCCAAGAGCAGAGATCCCTTGGAATTGCTGTGGAATGGATTCCCAGGGCAACCACCTTGAGGAGGGGGAGAAATCCCTGCTCGATTTTGGAGCCAAGTTTACCTTTGGCTGAGCCTTGCCACCACCCCCTTACCGGTGCCCAAGGTGTTCCCAAAAAGACCCAAGGACAGGAAAGAGAAAATGGCAAACAGAACCTGGCAATTCTATCTCATTTCAAACAAAAAACTCTGAACAAATGAAATGAATTCCTCTCTAGTCCCCAGCCCCGTGAACAACTTCAGTAAAATGGTAGCACCAGAAAGGCAGTTTAGCACCCGGCAAATGTGAAAACAGCACCAAAGAAACTAGATAGAAAAATGGATCTGCCCTGGTGGGGCAGAGTTTCTATATACACAAATTAAGCCTCATCAGAATATTCCAAGGTGGAAAACCCTGGACCTTGTGCCCACCCCTTGCCAAGACTAGCAGGCCTCCACTCCCCTATCTGTATCCCCCCAGAGATTTGACTCTGGTTGTGGGAAATGAGCTAGCCTTGTCCCAGCGGCCTCTACTTCCTGCTCCTCAAACGCGGAGGGGACAAATGTTCATATTGCGAGTCGCATAAAAGGAACGGGAACGCCCGTTCTTAACAAGGCATGCAGAGATGATAAATATTCCTATTCTCTCTCTTATATATATATATATATATATGAGGATATGTATATATATGGATAGGTTTCTGTTTTTATTTCTGCTGCTGGATGTCTGAAGATCGTCTCCAGTCCAATTCGGCATTCCCGTTGCCCAAGGTGTTTTGATGTCCTCCACTTTCCGCTCATGTTGCCACCCTTCTGGACCAGTGGCTACTCACATTCCGGATTCCCTCCAGGAAAATGGGATCCAGCTTGCTCCAAGGACACAGGATTTTCTCCAGCCTGGGGAAAGAAAAAATCTGAACATCAGTGACTTTTGCTCATCAGTGGGTATTTATTAAACAACAACTCTGTGCTGGGCACTCAAAATCACAACAATAAAGAGGCAAATCTTCGGCATTAGGCATTCCATTTTTGAATCTGAGGCAGTCTGGTACAATGGAAAAAACATCAGCTCTCAGGAAGCAGAGAACCTTGGGTGAAATCTTCCCTCTCAAGCTTATTGTCTGGGTGATTTGGGGTTAGTCACCCAACATCTCCAGATCTGGGTTTCCTCCTCTGCAATATGAAGGGATGGATTCAATGACCTCTGAGTTCTCTGCCGATTCTAGATTTAGGATCCTCTTGGGAAAGCTAATTCCTTTCTCTGGGTCTCATTTTCCTCATCTGCTGAATTAGATGGACTCTGAGGTCTATAAGGTCCTCTTAGGCAGGCAAAAACATAACTAGGGGGAGAAAACTGGATTTTGTCCCAGAGAAGGGAATTTGAAGCCCTATTCAGGTAGGAAGGGACATTCTTCCTCCCCTGCCTACACTATCTCTCTCCTGCCAGTTTCCTCCTCCTTCAGCAGTGGAGAAATCAGTATGTGCTACCTTTCTCCACCCCTCAGCAAACACACCTCAGATATGTGTACCCATAATCACCCACTGGCAATCCCAGGTAAACTAATCATTAATTATCTTTATGAAACCAAGAACCAAGTCTTCTATTTCTCTCCTAATCCTAACTTCTCAGAGGATCACTATTTGCCCAGTACCCATTATGGTCCCAGTGTGTTTTAGTTCTTTGGGTAGGTGACCCCCCCAAAAAAATGGCTTATGTTCTACATGTGGATTTCTAGTCCTTGAGTCTTTATAGAACCCACTGCATTTATAGCTTATTCTAATTCTTTGAGTAAGGGATCCCCAAAACATGATCTGCGTCATTGCCAGTCCTTGACTTTTGACAGAATCCTTTATGCTTACAAATTGTAGCAATTTTTTGCTTAGGGATCCCCAAAACGTGCTTTGTGTCCTATAGGGGATTCCAAATCCTTAACTTTTGATAGAATATATACAATCAGGTATAAGGCTGTATTCTACCTTCCAATCACTGAACCAAGAATCAATATAAAATATGAGATTTTTCAGCCATTAATTTGGAATTAATAATGATCTCAGAGTGGAAAGAGGCCAAATTAGGAGCTAAGTTCAAGTCCTCAGTCTTCACAAACTGTGTGATCATGGACAAGATATGTAGTCTCTCCATTTTCCCCTTGCTCCTACTCCCTATCTCTCAGCAATTCTCTTAAACTAGTAATTAGAGCAGTTTCTTATTTGCCTCAGTGTAGGGCCTTTCCACACCAGGATTCAGTTTTTCCATTCAATTCCTGGGATCATAGATAGAGAATTGAAGGGGGCCTTAGAGGCTATCTCATCCAATTTTCTCACTTTATAGATAAAAACACTACAGGCCAGAAAGGGAGAATGATTTAGAGGATCAAACATTTAGAATAAAGCCATTGATTCCAATCCCTTGTTGTACAGATGAGAAAATTGACATGCAGAAGACTAGACAATGGTTACAGAGCCAGTAAGTGTTAGAAGCAGGATTTGAACTCACATCTTCAGAGCTCTACACCAATGAAATCATGGATCTAAATAACAAAAAATATATAGGCAATTAAAAGTCTATTACATATCAGTAAAATCAGTATTGACCCTTCCCCCATCTTTTCCCCCAACTACTTAGGTTCGAAGTTCTCTGTGCTTCTATCTTTCTGGTGAATTATTTTAAAACAATAAGCAGGGGGACTGGACATGATCATGACAAGTCCCAGTGTTTTAAAGATGAAAGATGATAGAATGCTTAACGGTTTCATTACAATTTTTTTTTTTTTTTTGCTTTTTGCTGAGGCAATTGGGATTAAGTGACTTGCCCAGGGTCACATAGCTAGGGAATATTATTTTGAACTCAGATCTTCCTGACTTCAGGGCTGGTGCTCCATCCACTGTACCACCTAGCTGCCCTTTCATTACGATTTTAATCTTTGTTTTACATTCAATAATTTTGATTATTTTGTTGATGGTTATTAAAATTCTAATTTGGAGAAACTGGCACAATACTTGGGTTGACCATAGATCTTGCTCCATGATAGTCCCTTCTTATTCAAGCCCTCCACATTCATGATGGGGAGGAAGGGAGGGAAGAAACATTTATTAGGCACCTACTATGTGCCAAGCACTGTATTAAACAATTAGTGCATTAAGGTTTCTCAAGTGTGTGACTCTCAACAATCATATAGAGTAAGGCTATTATTTTCCCTATTTAATAGACGAAGAAACTAAGGGGCAATGAGAGGAAGGAATTTGCTCAGCCTTTACTTGGAGACCTCCACTGGAAGAGAAACATCCTGCCTTCTGCAGCAGCCCATTCCACTTTGAGACAGCTTCCTTGATTAGGAAGTTTTTCCCAACCTCAAGGCTAGACTTGTCTTTCCATGGCCTCCACCTAATGGTCTTCCTTCTGCTCACTCTGGTCAAGCAGAGCAAGTCTCATCACTTTTCAATACTTGAAAATAGCTCCCATGTCTCCCAAGTCTCCTTTTCTCCAGATTGAACATACCCCATTCCTTCAGATAACTCACATGATAGGGTCTCAAGACCCGTCCCATCTTAGCTGCTTTCCTCTAGACATTCTAATTATCAGGGTTCTGACTAAAACACGGCCTCCCCAGAACTGAGCACTACACTCCAGATGTGAGCTAAGCAGGCTATATACCACAGGGCTTCCTGCTTCTGACCATTATTAGCTTTCTACTAACACATGTTTTTGTTTGTGTTTTTTTTTTTCCATTCAGGGGGACTTGCAGGGGGACACGAAAGTAGCTCTATGAGAGAGTGCCCTGATACCTTTCAGAAATCAGAGGAAGCTCCTTCTACCTCTATGTTCCCTTTTTTTAAAACAACAAAATGAGCTAGAGTAGGGCACAGAGCTAGTACCAGTGTTAACAGCTTATAAAGCTATAGAGAAAGACCCTCTCCAGGGGAATAATCATGGAAGGGGAGAAGGGTTCCTCTGGTCCTAATTATCACTTAAATAATGATACATTTCTCTGGTGCTGGCTTATTAGGAAGCTCAGAGCTGAATGGAGGCTGTAATGGAAGTTAGAATGATGAAGATTAGAGTTTGGAGATATGTAAGAGGAAAGGGAAGTTTGGGGTCCCAGGTTCCCAAGAAAATGACTAACATTTCATCATCATGGCAAATATTTATATAACACTTATTATGTCCAGGCACTTTACAAATATTATTTTATTTGATCTTGACAACAGTCCTATGAGGTAGGTGTTACTCCCATTTTACAGATGAGGAAACTGAGATAGACAAGATGAAATGACTTATAGTAAATATCTGAGGTCACATTTGAACTCAGGTCTTCCTTCAGACCCTATGCTACTTAGAGAAGCTCATCATCTCATTGGCTGCAGGGCAATAGATTTTTGGTCACAGGAACACTAGAGGAGCATTTGCTGAGTTATAGAGTGGTTGTAGTTTGGAACAAGCAATCCCATTGATGAAATTGTAGTCTTAAGATATTTTTATTATTAATTGACAAGCATTTATTTAAGCACCCACTACTAATTATTGTTTCCTTTCTTTCTAGGACTACCGATCCTGGTTCATCCCTAGTCCATATTCCATGCCACAAAGAGACATCAGAGTAGGAAAATAATGATAGATAATATGATTTAAAAAAAAAACATTTTTTCCCCTAGTGCTTTAAGGTTAACTATGTGCTACAGACCGGGGATGCAAAGACAAAGGATGAAATTGTCTCTGCTTTCAAGTATCTTAAATTCTATAATAAAATCAAAGACTGAAATCATAATTAAATCAGAGACTGAAATCAAATTATATTCTATAATAAAATCCCAGGCATAGATTGAATCTACCCCTCTCATTTTAAAGATGAACAAACTTTTGCCCAGGGAGATTAAGTGATTTGCCCATAATCCAGGTCCTCTGATACTAAAGTTAATATTTTTTCCATTGTACCACATGTATATATACATATATAAAAGTAAGAATAAAATAGGATAGGGAGCAATTAGGTGGTACTGCAGTGGATAAAGCACAGGACCTGGAGTCAGGAAGACATCTTTCTGAATTCAAATGTGGCCTCAGATATTTCCTACTTGTGTCACTTCACAGTGCCTCAGTTTCCTCATCTGTAAAATAAGCTGGAGAAAAAAACCATTCTGGTATCTTTGCCAAGAGTACCCCAAATGGGGTCACCAAAAGTCAGGCACAACTGTAATGACTGAGCAACAACAAGAAGAATAGGTGAGGGACTAGATTTTAATTTCATTAATAGAGAGGACTCCCAAGTAAGGAAACATCCTCCCTCAATGCAGAGTGGCACCTTCTCTACAACTGACAGTGTTAGAGTGTTGCCTGGAATAAGAGTTTTCAGAGTGTCATCTGTGGATTCCTGGGAATCCTGAAGACCCTTTAAGAGGGGCCAGTAGGTCAAAATTGTTTTCATAATAATACTAATACAGTAAATATCACTAATTATGACTCAAAAATAAAAGCTCTTAGTAGGGTCCCCAATAATTATTAAGAGGGGTCTTAGAAGTTTAAAATCTGCTGGCTTAGAGTATGAGATTAAGTGACTCCTCTGTGTCATGGAGTCAGTATAGATCAAAGGTAAAATTTAAGCCTCCATTTTCCTGGTTTTGAGGCTGTCTCTACTATATCACATGACCTCTTCTATATAGAATAAATATGAAATAAATATAGACAAGGGAGTTAAAGAGAAGTAATTTGGAAAGAAGAATCCTGACATTTGGGGATATCAGGAAAGCCTTTGTGTAGAACCGCAGGGTCAAAAAAAAGTCAAGTAGAAAAGGGGCCTTGAGTCAGTAAAGAATTTATTGACTAAATTACTACCTGAATGATTGTGAGAAAAATATTGACTTAGAAAAATTTATATTAATATTGTCATGTCACTTCACCCTGTGTGTCTCAGTTTACTCATCTGTAAAATGAGCTGGAGAAGGAGGAGATAGCAAACTACTCCAGTATTGTTGCCAAGAAAACTGCATATGGGGTCACAGAACTTCAGACATAATTCAACCCACTGAACAACTAGATTATTATTTATTTTGTTAAATATTTCCCAATTATACTTGAATCTGGTTCAGGCCTCATACAGGCAAAAGATGACGTGTTTGGCCCTTTTGAGTTGGGTCCTGAAGGAAGTGAGGGATTGATCCTGAGGCAAAAGTAAGGAGGGGGCATTCCAGGCAATGCCCCTGACAAGGACAGGGCGCTTTGGCCATCAGGAGGCAAGTCCAGAGTATATGATGGTGTGCTGAGGCCAGATTTGTTTTATTTGCTGAAATTTATGGTCAGAGCCTCTGGCTCTATTTGAATCTCAGATTTAGAGCAGAAGAAGCTTGGAAGTTATCTATTAAATCTCTCATTTTACAAAGCAACTATGATTTAGGGGAATGGTGGGAGGTTTTTGAGAGGTCATTGAGTCTAGCCCCCTGATTTTATAGATGAGAAAATGGAGGTCAAGGGCAATCATTTGAATTCTCTTTCTGCTTTCTCATACCATGGAGAAGCTAGTCTCATTATCACAAGGGAGCTGCCCAGCTGAGTCGGGTTGGTGTCCAGGGGCAAAACCACCATAATTTCTTGGAAGGCAGGGGTTATGTCTCCCATAAGTCTCTGCATGATCTTGGCTGACAAATATTTATAGATAATAATGATAGCAAAGGGACTGAGTCAAGGAAGTGGAAAGAACATCAGACAGAGAAGAGGACTTGAGCTTAAATCCCAGCTCTACCACCAGTGTGATCTTGGGCAAGTGGAGTGTCAACCTGGGGAGGGATGTCAATTTCCTCACATGCAAACTGAGAGGGTTGGTCTTAATGGCCTTGGAGTTTCCTTTCAGCTCCTAATCTGATTCTCTAAATCACTCTAAGTTTTTTGAGTCTCAGTTTCTTCATCTGTAAAATATACACAAAACACTAGATGACCTTTAAAGTTCCTTCTAAATTTGGAACACAAAGTTTTGCAAAGATGAATGTTGAAAACTATCTTTGCATGCATTGGGGAAAATAAAATACTATTAAAATTTTTAAAAAAGGAAAAAAAAATCCTTCCAGACCTAAATCTAAAGATCCATGAGGTGACATAGTAAATACAATGTAACATGCAAGGAGTTATTCTAAATAATCAGAAAGGGAAGCGGTCACCACCACAAGCCACAAAATCCAATTCCAGTTTATTTCCTAATTAAAGCAGCAATTATGTAATAATTAAAATGACCTTCTAAGTATTGTATATACTTAATATGGGTAATGTTATCTCTCCAGAGAGAATGGAAGCTGCTTGAGGGCAGGGAATATTTTTGGTTTTGCTTGCCCAGACACAGATGCCTGACATAAAACAGCATTTAATAAAGGTTTGCTGATTACAGTATCATACAGAAGAGCTGGAAAGGACCTCAGAACCCATCTAGCTCAATCCTCATTTCACACAGGAGGAAACTGAATCCAGCCTCAGACACTTATTAACTATGTGACCCTGGGCAAGTCACTCAGATTTGTTTGCCTCAGTTTCCTTATCTGTAAAATGGGAATGAGGATCAAATTATATAGGATCTGTAAAGCACTTAGTATACAATAAGCATTTAATATGTTCTTGTTTCACTTTTTTTTTAATTAGGACTATTGATCCTGGTCCATTACAAGCTCAAATTTCACACCATAAGGAGCCACCAATATAGGATTTATGTAATGAATAACAACAATAATAGTAATAGTCATTAATAACTCAATATTTTTCTACTGTTTTAAGGCTTATAAAGTGTTTGCCCTCCATACCTCTTCCTGGGGGCAGCTAGGTGGCACAATGGATAGAGTACCAGCTCCAAAGTCAGGAAGACCTGAGTTCAAATCCAGCCTCAGACATTTACCACTTCCTAGCTGTGTGACCCTGGGCAAGTCACTTAACCCCAATTGCCTCACCAAAAACAAACGAATGAATGAATGAATAAATGGATAAATAAATAAATAAATAGCTCTTCCTAGGCTTTCCTTTCATCTTCTGGATAATAAGGGATCCCATGTGAACTCAACTCTAACATGATAGTATCTCCTAACCTACTGTTTGAGCAGCTACTGGGGAAGAGGGTCATTAATTTAAAGTGGAAGGGATGATCAGGGGGTGATCTTCATTATGCCCTTAAAGATATTTTCCCAGAAAGAGAAGTGGATTTGCAAGCAGCCATCCACACAGTTACACACACACACACACACACACACACACACACACACACACACTAACATGCAGATCCATCCCATCTCACTAGCAACCAGACTTGATAGTTGACTCTACTACTAATGGGGAAGAACTATTTGCTCCATAGACCGAACTGCCCTACAGGGAGGGGATCATATCCATAGATTTGGCCCCTTAATACTCTATGCAGCCCAGACACCGAACAGCTGGAACACAGACATCTCAGGAGCCAAGTCAATAAATAGGGTAAATACAATGGCCAAGCTAATGTAATCAAAAACAATGCTAAAAAGCAGCAGGCTCAGATTAATGGCAATGGCCACTCTGGAACCCACAGAACAGATGACAAAGGACAGACTTCCCTTCTCTCAGAGGTGTACAGGAGCATCCTCTATCCTGCATCTCCCAGATTTTCATAGGCTCTCCTCTGTGCCTGGAATCCACCCCCTAGTGACTGCCTTTCTTTGATCTATGCTTTGTAAATACTTATACCTGCACATGTTGTCTCTTCAAATGAATGTAAGCTCCTTGAGGGCAGGGACTGTTTCATTTTTGTCTTTGACTCTCTAATACGTAACCCACAGGAGAGGCGCTTGGAAAAGGCTGGTTGATGGATTAATTGATTGAACTTGTTGGAGAGTTCCAGCATTTTGTCAATTGGACAGATGGGCAGTACAATGGTTAGAGGTCTGAGTCAGGAAATGGGATGAAAATATGACTTCGAATCTGGCTTCAGACACTTACTAGCTGTGTAATCTCAGGCAGATCACTTGACCTCTCTCTGCCTCAGTTGCCTCACTTGCAAAGTGAGGATGATAACTGCACCTATCTCCCAGGATTATTTTGAGAAACAAATGAGGTAATCTGTAAAGCACTTGCACAGTGTCTGACACATAAGCATTCTAAATAAGTATCATAAATTATAATTGTATCTTTATTATTATCAGTTGGTTTTGCTACACTGTTTTCTTTTATTTAAAGAGAATTTTCAATGATGGGGCAGAGTGCAGATTTGGGCAATAGCAGGTATATAAAACAAAAAGCATTCATTTTCATTCAATTCAGAAGCAATTATTAAGCACCTATCATGATTGAGATGAAATAAAAGATACCAGGGGTAAAAAGACACTTTTAAGAATAATAATAAACCTCTTTACCTCAAGAGACTAAAATCCTATAAGCTGTGCCCTGGGTTCTCCAGACTTGCCAGCATGACTCAGATGTGTTACCCTCGCCTTTTCCTCCTCCATGTTGGCTCTTTTCTCCCCCTGGGGAATTCCCTCCAAGGCCTTCATTTTGGGATCAGGTCTAGGCTGGTCATGCTTTAGTTCCCAGCCAGCTGTGCATCTAACTATGGACTTTTACCAGCATGGCCCAAGCAGGGACCTTCTCCCCTCTTCCCCAAAATTTTCAACTCTCTTTTTATTATTTTCTACCATTAGAATGTAAATTCCTTGAGGCCAGGTAATGCCTTTTCCCCCCTTTTCTTTCTTTCTTTTCCTTCCTCTTTCTTTCTATTTTCCTTCCTTCCTTTCTTTTTTCCCTTTTCTCTCTTTCTTTTCCTTCCTTCCTTCCTCTCTCTTTCTTTCTTTCCTCCCTCCATCTTTCCTTCTTCATTTCCTTTCTTTCTTTCTTTTCTTTTCTGGTATTTGTATTCTCAGTGCATAATGCCAGGCACATAGTAAATAAATGCATTCTGCTGGAGAGAACAGTATATACTTAGACAAGTACATACAAAGTAAATACCAAGTTGTTGGGGGGGGAAACACTAATAATTAGGGGAATAGGCATTAGTACAATTTTTAAAAGTTCCTTAATAAAAGAAGGGAGAAAGGAGAAAGGGAATGATGAAGGAAGGAAGGAAAGAAGAAAGAAAGAAGAAAGAAAGAAAGAATAAATTGGGAGGGAGAGGAAGAAAAAAGAAGAGGGAAAGAGGAAGAAAAAAGAAGAGGGAAAGAGGAAGGAAGGGGAAGAAGAAAATAGGGAAGGAAGGAGAGAACGAGGGAGGAAGGAAGGAAGGAAAGAAATGAAGAAAAAAGAAACGAAAAGAGAGGAAGATAGAGAAAGAGAGAGAGGAAGGGAAAGGAAGGAAAGAAGGAAGGAAGGAAGGAAGGAAGGAAGGAAGGAAGGAAGGAAGGAAGGAGGGAAGGAAGGAGGGAAGGAAGGAGGGAAGGAAGGAGGGAAGGAAGGAGGGAAGGAAAGAAGGAAAGAAGATAAGAAAGAAGAAAGGAAGGAGAAAAAAAGGAAAGTTTGGATCAAGTGAATTTTTTTTATTTTAAATTATTTATTTATAAAATTTGTTCTTATATCACTTTCATTTCTGCATATAACTCTGCCTGCTTCCCTGTCCACTGAGCCATCTTGATGACAAAGATTTAAAAAGTATAAGAGGATATGCAAATCAGAAAAAACTAACCACACATTGGGTCAAGTCAAAAAACATTTATCAAGTGCTTACTTGGTACCAGGCACTGCTAATGGAGTCAGGTACTCATGCTCCACTATCTCTTTTAAGGGAAGGAGATGCATTTTCTTATCTATTCTTCTAAGATAAGCTAGAATCAATCAACCTGAAGGACCCTTTCCACTCTAGATGTCTGATTCTCTGAAGTTAATTTGTAAATTTTTTACTTTTATTATTTAATTTCATTTTAATTTTTTTTTAAATATCCAGCTATTTACAATATAGTAAAACAGGCATGAAATGGGAAATGGCAACAGCACGGGGTTGTCTGAAAATCCCCTTTAGGTTCTACAAGTATGATGTGTTCCTCTAATATACAAAGCATGCTATTGAAAGGTTATTAACATGGAACTTTCCGCCCTCTGAAGTAAATGACAATAGCTTGTGTTTACAAAGCAAAGACAAATGGCCCATGTGGTCCACTGGTCTCCATACAATATTATTAAGCCTAGAGGAAGGCACTTTGAATAAATCCCTTTTGGAAGATGAGAAGTCATGGGTGAGCCATGATCTTCGGAGCTAAAGGGATTATCCATAAGGAGCTAGGTGACCCAGTGGATAGATCAATACCTTGGAATCAGGGAAATCTGAATACAAATTTTTCCTCAGATACTTACTAATTGTGTGTTTTTGGGTCACTGCCTCAGTTTGCTCTTTTGTAAAATAGAAATGTTGAAAGCACTTATCTCTCTTGAGGCAGCGAGACCAATTAGAAGGCTGTTATGGCAACACTCCAAGTGTGAGATGATAAAGGGCTGCGTGAGCAGAGAGCAGGGGCCACATATGAGAGATGATGTAAAGGCAGACCTGAGAAGATTTGCAACGTACTGAATACGTATAGTAAGTGAAGAGGTGAGAATGACAGTGAGGTGGTTACTAAGCACTGGTGACTGAGAGAATGGGAGCACCCTCCACAATAATTGTAAAGTCTAAAGGAAGAAAGATAATGAGTTGTTTTGGGCACCTGTTGTATTTGAGGTGTCTACAGAACATCCAGTTTGGGATGTCCAAAAGGCAGTTGGTGATGTGGAACTGAAGCTCAGCAGAGACAGTAGGATTGCATATACAGATACCAGAATCTTCTCCATAGAAATGATAATTGAACCCAGGGGAACTGATGAGATCACCACATGAGACGGTCCAAAGCAAGAAGAGAAAAGGGTCTGGGACAGAGCCTTGGGGGACACCCATGGTCAATGGGAACAAAATAGATGATAAAGTCAACAAAGGAAGATGAAAAATGAATGATTACATAGGAGGAGAAACAGGGCAGAAGAGGATCATAGAAGCCTAGAGAACAGTGAACACTGTAGAACCTAGAGCTAGGATTTGCTAGGAAAATCAAAGCTGGATTTGGAATCAGAGGGGCTGGGTTTGGCTTCTGGCTCAGTTCCTTACTCTTTGGCTGAGATATTTCTTTTCTTTGGGTCTCAGTTTACTCATTTGTAAAATGAAAACTAGATGACTTCTAAAATCCAAAAGGACCAATGAGTTCATGTTGTTTCTTCTGTTAGATTGTAAACTCCTTGAGGGCAGGGACTGTCTTGCCTCTTTTTATAATCCTAGTGCTTAGCACAGTATCTGGCACATAGTAGGTACTTAATTAATATTTCCTGAACTGAATTGAAATTCATTCTATCCAGCCAGGCTTCATACTTCATGTCCCTTCTATCCATCCATCTGGCAACACCAAGTCAACACTACCACTGTTTCTAGACACACATCTAGTCAGATTGACAGGCACCTATTACTTACTGTGTATCAGGCATTGACCTTAAATACTGAAATTACAAATAGAAGCAGAAAAATTTAATAAACCTAAAAAGAAGATAGGTGATGCAGTAGATGGAGCAATGGGGCCTAGAATCAGCAAGACTCATCTCCCTAAGTTCAAATCCTCAGACATTTACTAGCTGGGTGACCCTGGGCAAGTCACTTCACCCTGCCTCAGTTTCCTGATCTATAAAATAATCTGGAGAAGGAAATGGCAACAACAAAAATTTTTGCCAAGAAAACCCCAAATGGGATCATGAAGAGTTGGACACAAGTGAACAAGTTATCAAGAAGCTTACATTCTGTTTTTTAATCATAGCCTTTTATTTTCAAAATACATACCAAGATAATTTTCAACCAGAAGTTTACATTCTGATGGAGAAAGATAATACATAAAAGAAGGCTGGAAGATGGAGAGAATATTGAGAAATAGTCACAAAAGTCCAAACGATCAGGAGTACAGGTCCTAACCACAGACTACCCTCGGCTTTCAGTAGTCATCCCTGTGACTCCTTCCCTAGCCACCACTCCTCTGTGAGTGGCCCATTGAGGACAGGCTCTGTCTCACATTTCTGTCCTTGATACTTTTGCACACATGTATCATTGAATTTTTCATTCATTCATCTTAAGATTTTGACCTGGAAGAGACTTTAGAGATCATCTCAACTGCTTCATTTTATAGTTGAAACTGGTAAGATCATAGATTTATGATTTAAAGGAACCTGAGAAATCATCTGTTTCAGTGGTGGCAAACTCAAGCCAGGCCTATTGATTTAGATTAATATTGTCTGTGCCATATTGTATTTTTATTATTTTCACAAATGTTTTCCAGTCACATTTTAATGTGGTTGAGCAACACTTAGGTGTTTTGCTGTCCACTTGCCACCCATCAAAATTGGGATTTAACACTCCTGAATGCCCTCATCT
>JAJPUD010008505.1:46581-68980 GCA_023553655.1 Myrmecobius fasciatus | reverse complement strand
CCTCCCACCTAATACCTAATAGTAAACCTGCTATTAAGAATGAATTCCCTTCAGCCTTGCCAGTTCTTCTCAGGATTTGTATGACTTTTCCCTTTACTGAGTGCTGGGTTCTTTGTTTTTATTATTGCTATCATCAACATATTATTATTTTTATTTTGGCTGTTTCAGTCATCACCCTGAATCAAACTGATCTCCAGAAACCTCTTGCTCTGGACCTTACCATCTTTTCACTAAGTACTCACTCTAAATCTCTTGGCAAGTGTCTGAGGGCATCCTTGATAAATCTTCCTTTCCAGTGAAAAAAAAAAGGTAAGCAAGAGCTCATAGACTTGCAATATTTTGGCTTTGTATTTAATTAGGCTCTGGGAACTTTTCCCCTGATCTTTCTCTTATTTGTTGTGTTGGGATTCAAAGAAATGTTTGCATGAGGTCTGAGGAGTGACTCTCCCCACTTTTAAAGGGTTCAACAGTTTGCCTTCACATTTTAACAGAATTATATTCAATCTCACTGGCAAAGCATGGTATCCAGGAAGGAAAAGAAATAAACTTTATCAAGGTTCTGTGGTTACAAAATTCCTGTTATGGAATATTGTTTAATAGTGGGAAAATGTGCTCGGTTTTCCTGCCAAACCTATGAGCTCAGCTATTACTAGAGAAATGCATTTAAAATATTATGTGTTTATATTACCTATATATATATATGTGTATATAAACATAGATAGGTGTATACATACATATATATATGTATGTGTACATATATATGTAAAAGAGAAATAAAAAGGAAGTGAGAAAAGATGAGGATAGAGGAAAGATAGGGTAGCAGGAGAGAGAGAAAAAAAACAAAGAAATATGTAGTATACTTTAATTTCTACTCGTCCTTCTAAATCCTCTTAGAGAAATAGATGTGAAAAGTCCCAAGTTATTTTATCAATTTAATCTCACAAAGTGTTTAACTTATTCTCAAATCTTTTTTGTTAGTTTTTTTTTTTTTTGAGAGGCAATTGGGGTTAAGTGATTTGCCCAGGGTCATGCAGCTAGTATGTGGTAAGCTCTGAAGCTGGATTTGAACTCAGGTTCTCCCAACTTCAAGGAAAGTGCTCTATCCACTGCATCATCTAGCTTTTACCTTATTCTCAAATCTTTAAAGTAATTTGAACTTCTTTGAATTATAATCCAGATGGATTTCCATACTCACCTCACTGATTCAAACAGATTTTGACTCCAGCTTTCAATTTCAATGGTTCCGCATCTACTAGCATTTTATAGGATCTTGGAATACTGATTTTGACAATTTGGGAAATATTTTTGAAAGATGCTAATGTTTTTTTCACTAGAGAAATTACATTCAGGACCAGGCCAAATGTAATATAAACAAGATATGCAGTGATGACTTAATCCAACCAGGAATGAGATATCTCAAGTATGCATTTGGTCATTATTTTGTCTTTATCACTTTTTGATTCTTAAAGATCAATGTGTTCTACTTGATTTTTATTGAAAAATATATCTTACTTTCCCAAGACATTTTAGAGATATAATCCTTTCTTAATTGACTTTTTTTCAAGGTTGGCAAGAAAAGTGACTATGGTAGCCAAAAGAGCATTTTGTTAATGATATTGAATGCAGTGTTGGCAAGAGAATCTGGGAAGGATTAGGGAAGCGATGATTCCACCTGGGCAGTATGGAGGAGTATTTTTGCATCACCAATTCTTTGGGGTGACTGGAGAAAAATGAGTATAGAATAAGAGCAGAAGGGATGATTTATTGACTGTGGGAAGCAATGGCATGTTGAGTGAAAGTGGACTGCTATGTAAATTACATTTTGGTTCCTTTCTGTCTGTTGGGGCAGAGGCCAAAAGACATAAGCTCATTGCATATTATTGACTAGGAATCAAAACCAAACAGTATTTAAGCTATTGTTTCCCTAAATATCAACCTTTTTCATTCCTGTGCTATTCCAATTGTTTGATAAAATTGATGAACCATTAATCCCAGGTGGCATAGTTAATGATGAAAGTAGATTATAGTTGGGAGTTGGAGAAGTATTTTTTCCCTTAAAGAAACAGAATAAATTTTTCCTTCAACAGAAACTGGAATGGAAAGTAAGGAAAATCTTGCAGAAGAAAAGTAAAGACAACTGGGGCAGCTAGATGACACAGTGGATAGAGTACCAGCCCTGAAGTCAGGAGGATCTGACTTCAAATCTGGTCTCAGACACTTAACACTTCCTAGCTATGTGACCCTGGGCAAGTCACTTTACACCAATTGCCTCAGCAAAAGAAAAGACAACTTTTAAACATCATATTAATTTTATGTAAGACAAAATGCATAAAAATAATTTGACAATTTAATAAATGTCCCATAGGAACAGGACAAATAAAAAAATCTGAGTATAATAATTTGTTTAAAATTGTCCAAACCTTCCAAGTACATATAAATAGCATCAATTAAGAGAAAGCCTAGATTGCTTCCAGGAAAATGAAACAAACAAGCAACAAAAAGAAGTCCTTTGCTTCAATCTCTTAAAAACATACTGCTAAATATAACTGTTACAACAATAAAAAATAAATTTTGCAAGTGATCAAAGAGCTTCAACATAAAGGAAAGAAAATCTAAATAATTATTCCAAAGCCATGAGAAATAGAATGGAATGGAATAGAATATTCTGAAAGACAAAAGAGTTATATTGCAATACAAAATGAAATACCTTATAAATCTCATTCTAATCATCAATGAAAAAATATGAACATTAAGAGGAATATAAGGAGTTTCTAAAACAAAAATAGACACAAGATCCTTATATTTAACTTTCAAAAATCATAAGGTAAGGTTAATAAATAATACTTCAAAAGAAAAAATAAGTTGTGCTTAGAGGTAATATAAAAAGTGGGACTTTCAAAAGAGGATAGAAGTATCATCAAGAGATAAAAAGGATGCAAGAATATAGGAATTTAATTTCAACTTACATCTTTAACAAGAAAAATGAAGATAAACAAAAATGAAGATTCCTAAATTAAACTCCCTGAGTCTCTCATGGAGAATTAGTGTATTTTTAAAATGGTATTTCAGAAAAAAGGGATACATAAATGGGAAGAGATAAGCGATTAACAGTGTATGATAAATTATGTTCCCTTATGTAGTCTTTGGTGAACACAAAAAGATGGTGATTTCTAAAGTCTTTCAGCAAGAAGATGGAGGGAATGAAAGAAAATGGGAGAGAAAATAGAAGAGAGAAATTGAGTCTGGGAATTGGAACAGAGAGATCTCACTAAAGGTAGTGAGGAAAGAGTCCCACTAAAAGGTACTACCATGGGAGAAGATATATATGCCTGTGATAGGGGTCTCATAATATGTTTAACCTGAGGTGTGTTGTGAATAAATATGCACACACACACACACCATTTACTATATACTAAACATTGTACTAGTTTCTATGGATACAAATAGGAAAGTAAAGCCAATTTCTTTACTTAAGTATCTTATATTCTAATAGAGAATTCAATATACAAACATATACAGAAAAGTGGTATCCAGGAAGGCCAATTAAGTGAGAAAAGTTATAGGAATAAAGAGTGGAATCATAAGGAATGAAGCTGAAGTGAATAAGGTTTTAGAACTGGGCACCTGAAAGTATATAGGAGGGCAGGCTGGGTTGTATAGTGGATAGAGTTCTGATTCTAGAATCAGAAAGACCTGAGCTCAAGTTTAGCCTCTGACATTTACTAGCTATGTAACCTTAGATGAGTCACTTAACTGTTTACCTCAGTTTCCTCATATGTAAAATGCATTAAGAAGGAAATGACAAACTATTCCAGTATCCAAGAAAATTGCAAATGGGATAATGAAGATTGAACATGACTGTACAACAGTAACAGAGGGATGGGGTTAAGTCTTCTTATACTCCATTTCTAGACAGAAGAGTAACTAATGACTATGAAGTGAAGAAACATAGCTCAAGTCTATACCCAGATGTAGTGAGTAACTGAGACAATCACCCATGATCCTAAAGGAATTTTGTATAGGAAGTACAGGCATGAAAGGAAGCCTTCTAGGATATGGTTTCTAGAACAGAGAGGATGACAGTTAGTGAAGAAATGCTAGATCGTGAAGTGTATCATTCCCTACCACTCTTACAAGTGCATTGGAGGGCCACTTTTGAGAAAATGTGCCTCCAATGGCAACATCCCAGCCAAAAAACTGTATTTATGAGTCATTGAAGACAGATGACTTCTAGAATGGCAGTAGTAATATGGAGGAGGAAAAGAGATGAGATAGAATGACTTGGGGGGGGGGAAACTAATCATGGGGAGAGAAAAGGGTAGGACTGAGGCACACAAGAGGAACAAAATTTATAGTAAAACCAAAAAAAAGCAGCAGATACACTCATGCTATCAGAGAAAGCAAAGGTAAAATTTTAAATATCAGTAGAGATAAATGATGTGATATTAAAGGAATCATAAAAAATGAAACAATTTTATCACTAAACATATGTGTGTCAAATGGCATAACATTTAAATTCATAAAAGAAATGTCAACTGAACTACCAAAAGATATAGACACACACTAATAGTAGAAAGATTTTAAGGTTCTTCTTTCAAATGTAGAAAACTTATGGCACCTTTACTAAAATAGATTGTGTACTAGGGCAAAGAAAAAAGTATAAATAAAAGTTTTAAAAGCAATGTAACAGACTTCCCTGGGAGGACTTCATCAAGCTAAAAAGTCTAAAGGGACTGAAAAATATTGAAATGTAAAGGGAAAAATTTTAAGAAATAAAACAAGCATTTAGAAAAGTTCTGAGGATTGACTAGCTTATTTCCATATCTGAGCAAAAAGAACAATTGAATTGCCTCTATAAGATACCCAAAGAAATCTGAAAAGTATAAATGACTGAATTATAACTGATCATCACAAATAAAGAGAGTCTTACTAAGAAAATAGGCAGCAAACCAAGAACTGGCAAACCAGAAAGACTAAACCTCATGCCTCCTGCACAAAGGTAATGAGGGAATCAAAGAGAGGCAATCCAAGGCTAAGTGCTATTTCCATAGCTAAAAGTGAAAAGCAACACTATAGTTGAAAGAGAACTAGAACACTTCAGTCAAGAAAAGTGATGTTTTCTAGCTGTGCCAATGGTTAAAATTGGTGAAAGACTATACTACCAAAGTCAATTCCATTTGAACAGATCAACCTATCTAACAAAAATATTATAGTCTGAGAAGAGCCTACTGCTTGAGAGGCCTATCTGGTCTAGCCCTGCTTAATAAAAGAGCAATCTTACTGTTCAACAACAGTTCAGAGCAGAGTAGTCTACCCACACCAGTTCTGCTGCAGTCTAAAGGTCAAGAGATCTGGCAGTTCCATCCAAGCAACAGCTAAGAGTGGAGAAGACTTTACTCATTCACCAAATAAATTTGATTCAGTTCAGCACCAGATTTACCAACCTGGTTGAGACAATATGATCTAGATAAGCACATAGTACAGACTGTTGTTTGTCCTTCCTTCTCAAAGAGCATCATAATATTAGGAAGGTGATGTCATGACTTACAAGTGAATTGGATTTAAATGATACAGCATGGGGGAAAATCACCAATCTGAGTCATGTGGGTCCAGTGGCAATATCTAGATCAAAATAACAGGAAATAGTCTCCAGTGGAGATATTATATCATGAAAAATCCATACCAGCTGATCAGTAGAATGACTCATCCATTACTGATGCTATGCTCTATCATAAGTTTTGAGAGTTTAAAGTTTCCAGAGAAAGACACCAAGGATTTATAGTTTCAGAGGTATGAGTTCTCTAAACAACTTTTTTTGTCAGTGTGTTCTTTCTACATGTGCCTTATTATTATATTCACCAGAAAAATATGTAAGCAATTCACATTTTAAAATTTAATCTGTTTTATTAACATTTCTTTATCATTTCTTTAACTCTGCAAATAAATTAAACAATAAATCAAGCCCTGATTTTCTTCTGAGGTATAAAAGTTTACACTGAATATTTAATAGGCTCTTGCAAATTAGTTTGAGCTGGCTCCAAAACACCCCTGGAGCCACTGTAATTTAAATTAATGCCCACTCAATCATCCTACAGACTCCACATCTGTAGACATCTACAGACAGTATGTTTACTGTGTGATGGTTAAAGAGAAGCACTTAGGATAAATAGGTGTGGGTTTAGGATTATAACCACCTACAAGGTTATACCTAGAAATCTAGTAATAGTTAGCAGTCTGGGAACCTTCTTCTAAGAAGCCTTCTTCTAGCTCCACTGGCTTTGAGAAGATATCAAGGGCAGAGAATCTTCCATATGTTCCAAACCTACTTTGTCTGCACCCAGCAGTCTACCACTTCCTTTGCATTGCCTATGGATTAGGACAAATTCTATCTGTGCCAGCACAAGACAAATTCTACTTCCTACTGCCAGCTCTATCTCCCAACCAAAATAGGTAACCTTAAGTATAAAGAACAATCTCCCTCTAACATCAGGCCTTCCATCTATTGTTTGTCTTTTTATGGAGAGAAGAGGAAAAGGAAAATCATTGGGGAGTAAGGCTTCCTGTTCTTGCTGTGCAAGTTTGCCTTCTATCCCTGCTGCTTTCCTGGCTAATTGCCAACCTTCAGAAGAAATGAGGCCTTCCATCTGACTCTCTGATCATCTCATACTTCATTATCCCAAAAATAATCTCCATCTTCCATTAGAAAGAGAAGGTCCTTCTATTCAATGATAAACATTCTCACATTCTACTACATTCTCCACCTTCCAGGGATTCTGAACTCCAGTACACCATCTAAGCCCAATTCCCTATCCCCCACCGCTTGATTCTTTATTTCTATCACACTCAACTCTCCCCCTCCAAAATTCCAACCAAATACAATCCAGACCTTTCACTTGCCCTGTGGAATGTTTGTTCCATAGGCCAAAAAGAAAAATTCTTTTCAAACTAAATCTTTTCCTCTCCAGCTCCTTCCATCTATTAGTTGTCATTGACACCTGGCTCTCCAAAATGATACTACCTTTCTAGTAATCTTTTTCAGTACTAGTGAACCTTCACTCATTTCTCTCAGTTCATTGATCAAGGCATGGGAGTTGGAATATTTACTGATCCCTATTGCCACTTTCAAATTCTGTCCCCACCTCCTTTAAGGTTCATTCTATTTATTTCTAGCATCTAATCAAAATTCTGGTAACTATTGTCCCCAGGCTACTCATCTTCCACATATCTCTCTTTCCCAAGAAACTCTGTCACCAATTCTGACAATTTCCACAACTCTTCCAAGCCTTTTCATCCCTCCTCAAACCTTCTGGGGCTTCCTCTCTTCATACCATCTCAACTAAGAAATTTGAGCTCATTCAATGTGAACTCTCTCTTCTCCTCTCTTCCTCATTTCGTATCACTGATATGGTTACTACTACTATGTCTAAATGTTTCAAAAAGGTGAGGCTTAATCTGATTTCATTCCATCTCCTCCAATAGGTTGTCATTTCTGATATTTCCCATTCTATCTCTCACTTTCAATCTCTCTCTGTCTCCTGGCTCACTCTCTACTGCCTACAAACAAGCCTATGTCTTCTTCATTCTGAAAAAAAAGACTTCACTCACCAATGATCCTCAGTTACCAAATGCAATGGTCTTTTCCCAGTCCTTATTTTCCTTGACCTCTCTGCAGGCTTTGACATTATTCATCACTTTCTCTTTTTTGATAGTAACTTCTGCTTAGATTTTTGGGAAATCATTCTCTGATGGTTTTCCTCCTATTTATTTGATAATCCTTTTCTGTCTGGATCTTTCATTGGATCTTCTTTCATATCATGCCCTCTAGGTGTCCACCAGGGTTCTTTACTGGATTTTTCTCCCTCTATACTAATTGATGAACTCTTCAGTTTTCTTGGATTTAATTAACCATCTCTAAGTTGAATATTCTCAATTCTCTCTATCCTGCTCCAATCTCTCTGCTAATTTCCACTTTCAGATCTTCAACTACCTTTTAGACATCTCAAACTTGACGTCCAGTAGACATCTAAAATTCAATGTATCAAAAACTAAACTCATTATCTCTTCTTCTAAACTATCCCCACTCCTTCCTCCCCTATATCTTTAAAGGGCAACACTTTCCTTCCAGCCTCAGGCTCTTAAACTAGTTGTCATCCTCTAATCCTCACTACTTTTTATCATACCACTTTCAATCTGTTGCCAAGATTTGTTGATTTCACCTCTGCAACATCTCTCAAATATAGCCTTCAGTCTTCCCTGACACTTCCAACACTCTAGTATGGAACTTTATTACTTCATATTTAGAATATTACAATAGCCTGCTGATGGGTCTGCTCTCTCAAGTCTCTCTTTCCTATAATCTATTCTGTCAATCACCAGTGATTTTCCTAAAACACAGGTCTAACTATGCCGTTCCATACTCAATAAACTCCAGTGGTTCTGTATCACCTCCAAAATCAAATACAAAATCCTCTGTTTGACGTTCAAAGCCTTTCAAAACTTACTCCTTTCTACTTTTCCAGTCTTCTATCTTATTCACTATTACCAACTCTTTTATCTAGTGACATCCATCTCCTTGCTTTTCCATTGAACAAGACACTCCATTTCTCAATCTTGGGAATTTTTCTCTGACTATTCCCTATGCCTGGGATATTCTCCCTCCTCATCTCCTCAATTTATACTTGAACTACTGCAGTAAGTAGCCTATTGGTTGGTCTTTCCACTTTGATTCTTTTCTTTTGGGCCTTTCCCAACTTCATTTCATTCTAGTGTCTTCCTTCTCTTAATTATGTCCTTTTTATGACCTGTTTTTTGCTTGTTTTCTCCCCTGTTAGATTATGAACTCCTTAAGGGCAAGGACTGTCTTTTCCCTCTTTTTGTATCACCAAAACATATCATAATGCCTAGAACATAGTAGGCACTTAGTTTTTATTGATTGACTAGCTAATCTATCTGAAAACTCAGCCTGCCAAGGTAAATTGGGGAAACAAGCTTAGAGACAGAGGATGGAGAACATTACAGCAAAATATTAAGAATATAATAATATGCTTAAACAATAAAATGCAAAAATAAAGTAATCAAATTATGATTAGTACAGAGGACTAAATCAAGACAGAACTAAATAGAAACTTGCCCATAGAAACAACTAATAATCACATGAAAGGCAGTGATAATGATGAGATATCCCAAAATTTCTGAAATGCATCTACTGCATCCATAAAGCATAAATTAACAAAGGATGAAAAGTAGATTGATGAATTAAATATGCAATATAATTTAAAATTTTTAAAGCAACAAATAATCCCAAAGTAAGCACAAATGAAAAAAATCTTCAAAATTAGTGAAGACATAACTAAACTCAAAATGCTGAATACTATATATAGAACTGAGGAAAGCTAAATAGTGGTTCTTTAAAAAGACTAAAAAGATCAATAAACATTTAACTACAAAAATTTTGTTGAAGTTAGAGGAAAATCAAATTAACAAAATAAAAAGAGGAATGAAGTAAAATTACAGCAAGGAAGAAATAAGAATTAGCATGACACACATTACTATTACATGATAATTAAACTGAGAATTCAAAAGAAATGGAAGGTTATATATAAAAACATAAAATAACCAAATATTCAAATTCAACAAATAACACTTAAATAATTCATTATTAGAAAAGCAAATTTAAATACCTGAAAATAATAGCCAAAGGGAAAAAAACAATGAAAATGGATTTACATGAGTTCAATCAAATTTTTAAATAACAATTTTGATGTACAAATTATTTTTAAAAATTAAGAAACTGAACTTTTCAGGAGAAAAATGAATCCTAATATGCAAATGAAAAAAGAATAAATCAAATAAAGAGAATCACTGGCTAGAATTAATAAATATTTTCCCAAGCTGATGGTCATGAGGTAGAACATTAGAATTGATTTAATTTTCATTCTGTAATTATTAAATTCTTGCATTTTAAAAAATGCTCATTGATAGCTTGGTTTTCTTCTGTTCAAAGCAGCCTATTCATAGCCTTTTTTAACTATTTATTTATCTATTTTTATCAACTTGGAATTCATTCCCCATATATCTAATTCATAAAATTTATAAGAGAAACTTGATACAAAAACTGTTTTATTTAGTTAACTATTTTTCTTCCATAAAGAAGATATGGTTTTAACCATATTAAATTTTTTAGGGACAAACTATTGTCATGTTCTAGGTGGATAATTATGGAGGTCTGTATTAAAGTGATATAAATGGGAGTCAGTTAATAGAACTTAATAACTATTTGGATATTAAATAATTCCCCCATTCTTTTTTCCTTTTCTCACTAAGTCAGTAAGTACCTATTAGTTTCTAGGTATTGTGTTAGGCCCAGACATACAAATACAAAGAACATAGCAACTCCTACTCTCAAAGAACTTATATTTTAATGGGGAGACAAACCTACATACATATTTAATGGGGTAACAAACACACAAACATATATACACACATACATGTTTTATATAGATACATGTATGTGCACATATATGACAAAATAAAAATTAATGGATATTAATATAAACATAAATTAACAAGATTTCTTATAAATTTGTATAAAAATATTTTTATGTAAAATATTTATTCCAATAAATATAAATGCATAATAAGTAGTTAAATAAAAGCTACTATGGAGAGGCACTAGTAGTTGAGAAGTATTTGAAATGGTATTTGAGTTGCCTCTTAAAGAAAGAGACTCTAAAGAGAAGAAAAAGGAATGCATTCCAGACAGATGGATCAGCCCTTGTCAAGACATATGAACTGGGATATAGTGTGTGAGGAAAGGAGAGAAGAGTAGATTATAGACTGAAAGAGGAAGTTATGTAAAATGTCTGGAAAAAAGTGTAGAAGTCAGGCTATGGAGGAGCTTTTTTAAAAATAGTTTTTATTTTGTTTTATCTTAGCGTATTAAAGATTTCCCAAATTAAATCTAAAAAAAATAACAATCATTTTTAAGCTTTTGAATTCTAAATTGTCCCCTTCTTGAGAAGGCTAGCACTTTGATTTCAACTACACATACGAAAATATGCAAAACAAAATTCCATATCGATCATGTTGCAAAAGAAAACACAAATAAAATAAAATAATAAGAACAAAAATATTTTTATTAAAGCCTTTTATTTGCAAAACATAGGCATGGAGTGTTTCTATTGGGCTCATATCCCAAAGAGATCTTAAAGGAAGGAAAGGGACCCACATGTGCAAGAATGTTTGTGGCAATCCTTTTTGTAGTTGCTAGAAACTGGAAACTGAAGGGATGCCCATCAATTGGAGAATGGCTGAATAAATTATGGTATATGAATGTCATGGGGTATTATTGTTCTGTAAGAAATGAGCAACAGGAAGATTTCAGAGAGGCCTGGAGAGATTTATATGAAATGATGCTAAGTGAAATGAGCAGAACCAGGAGATCATTATACATGGCAACAACAATACTATATGGTGATCAATTCTGTTGGGCATGGCTCTCTTCAACAATGAAATGTTTCAAACTACTTCCAATTGTTCAGTGAAGAAAGCCAGATACACCCAGAGAGAGGGATATGAAATGTGAACCACAACATAACATTTTCATGCTCTCTATTGATGTTTGCTTGCATTGTTTCCCTTCTCAGATTTTTTTTCTTGTAGATCCAACTTTTCTTGTATAGCAAGATAACTGTAAAAATATGTATACACATATTCTATTTGTCAAGTATTTTAACATAATTAGCATGTAGTAGACTTCCTGCTATCTAGGGGAGGTGTGGGGACTGGAAGGGAAAATTTGTAACAGAAAACTTTACAAGGATCAATGTTGAAAAATTACCCATACATATGTTTTGCAAATAAAAAGCTTTATTAAAATAAAACCATATGCATGGGTAAGTTTTCAACATTGACCTATGCAAAGCCTTCTGTTAAAAATTTTTCTTTCCTTTCCCCCAGCCCCCTCCCCTAGATGGCAGGTAGTCCAATACTTGGTAACTATGTTAAAATACATGACAAATTGAATATATGTATACATATTTAGACAGTTATCTTGCTGTGTAAGAAAAATCAGATCTACAAGAAAAAAAAACTTGAGAAGGAAAACAAAATGCAAGCAAACATCAACAGAAAGCATGAAAATGCTATGTTGTAGTCCATACTCAGATCCCACATGCCTCTCTCTGAGTGTATGTAGATGGCTTTCTTCATCACTGAACAATTGCACTGATTTGAAACATCTCATTGTTGAAGAGAGCCAGGCCCATCAGAATTGATCATCATATAGTCTTGTTGTTGCCATGTATAATGATCTCCTGGTTCTTCTCATTTCACTTAGCATCAATTCATATACAACTCTCCAGGCCTCTCTGAAATCTTCCTGTTGCTCATTTCTTACAAAACAATAATACCCCATGACATTCATATACCATAATTTATTAAGCCATTTTCCAATTGATAGGCATCCACTCAGTTTCCAGTTTCTTCCCCCTACATAAAGGGCTAACACAAACATTCTTGCACATGTGGGTCCCTTTCCTTCCTTTAAGATCTCTTTGGGATATAAGTGCAATAGAAACACTGCTGGGTCAAAGGGTATGCACATTTTGATAACTTTTTGAGCATAGTTCCAAATTGCTCTCCAGAATGGGTGGATCCATTCACAATTCCACCAAAAATGTATCAATGTCCCAGTTTTCCCACATCCCCTCCAACATTTGTCATCTTTTCCTGTCATCTTAGCCAACCTGACAAGTGTGTAGTGAATCTCAGAGTTGTCTTAATTTGCATTTCTCTGATCAATAGTGATTTGGAACACCTTTTCATATGACTAGAAGTAGTTATAATTTCATCATCTGAAAATTATCTGTTCATATCCTTTGACTATTTATAGATTGGAGAATGGCTTGAATTCTTATAAATTTGAGTCAATTCTCTATGTATTTTATAAATGAGGCCTTTATTAGAACCCTTAAATGTAAAAATGATTTCTCAATTTATTGCTTCCCTCCTAATCTTGTCTGTGTTAGTTAAAAAAAAAGATTTTTTAAAAATATGTTTCAATCTGCCTTCAGAGTCCATCAGTTCTCCCTTTAGAGGTGCATAGCATTTTTCATCCTGTGTCCTTTGGAAATATCTTGAATTACTATGTTAATCAGAGTATCTAAATCTTTTACAGATAATCCTCTTTGCAACATTGGTACATCTGTGTGCAATGTTCTCTTGGTTCTGCTCATTTCTCTTTACATGATTTCATATAAGTCTTTTCAGATTTTTCTGAAGCTATTCTGCTCATCATTTCTAAATAATATTCCATCACAATCATATACCACAATTTACTTGTACTTTCCCAATTGATAGGCATCTCCTTGATTTCCAATTCTTTGTCATTACAAAAAGAGCTGTTATAAATATTTTTGTAGAAATAGATCTTTTTATTTTTTCTTTGATTTTGGGATACAAACCTAGTAACAGTATTGTTGGTTCAAAAGGTATGCAGAGTTTTATAATCCTTTGAGCCCAGTTCGAAATTTTTTTTCAAAATGATTAGACTAGCTCAACTTCACCATCAGTGCATTAGTGTCCCAATTTTGCCATGTACTTATCAGTCTCCTTTTAATGTTGTTAGCCAATATGATAAGTGTGAATTGGTATATCAAATTTGATTTAATTTGCATTTCTCTAATCAATGATCTAAAGTGCTTTTTCATGCAAGTATTAATAATTTGATTTCTTCTTCTGAAAACTGTACATATGCTTTCATGATTTATCAAGTGGGAAATGGCTCTTTAAATTTGGCTTAGTTCCCTATATATTTGAGAAATGAGACCTTTATCAGAAGAATTTATTGCAAAAAAAAATTCCACTTTCCTGTTTTCCTATAATTTTGGCTACTTTCATTTTGTTTATGTAAAAGCTTTTTCATTTCCTTTAATTAAAATGATCTGTTTTACTATCTGTACTCTTTCATATCTTGTTTGCTCATAAACTTTTCCCATACCCATAGATTTCATAGGTATATTTCCCATGCTTCCCTAACTTACTTTTGATATCACCCTTTATTTTTAAACATTTATCCATTTAGCCTTGATAAGCAGTGCAAGACATTGGAGTATGCCTGGTTTCTGCCAAACTGCTTTCTAATTTTTCCAGCAACTTTTATCAAATTTAAATTCTTACCTAAAATGCTTGGCTCTTTGGTTTTTCTCAAACACTAGATTACTAGGGTAATATATTACAATGTATTATCTAATTTACTTCACTGTTCTACCACTCTGTTTCTTAACTAATCCCAGATTGTTTTGATGATCACCATTCTGTAATAAAGCTTGAAATCTTTCCTTAGCATTTTTTGTCATTAATTTCCTTGATAATTTTGACAAAGGCCAATGTGAAAGGCTTTAAGAGATTAATAGACGAGTTTACATTTTGTCCTTTCATTTTGTTGTTCAGTTTTATATTTTATCCTTCAGGCAAAAAGAAGTCAATAAAGTTTACTGAATAAGAAAATAGCATATAATAAAACCTGTATTTATGCAGCTATAAACACTCTCCTGACTTGATTGACTTCCTGTCTTACAGAAATATCCAGAATGGATATCCAAATTCAATATAAACAAAACTGAATATATTATCTTTTCTCCTCATCTTGTCTAAACTTTCTTCATACTATTAAGAATTTTACAATCTTCCCACTTACCAGGCTAGTAACCTGAGTATTATTCATACTCTTTCACATCCTTATATACAATCTATTGCCAAGTCTTGTTCATTTTACCTTCACAAAATCTCTCAGTTATATCCCTTCTCTCCTCTGACATTATTACCCTTTTGCAGAATCCCATTATCTCATACCTTAGCTACTATAAGAGCTTGCTGACATCTTCTTGCCTTGATTCTCTCCTCACTCCAATCCATCCTCCACAAAGCTACCAAATTGATCTACCTAAAAAGAAAATCTGACTATGTCATTTCCCTATTCAATTAACTCCAATTATTCTTTATTACCTGCGAGGTCTAATATAAAATCCTCTGGTTTTTAAAGCTCTCATAATATGACTCATTCCCACTTTTCCAACTTACTCCCCCCCCATTTCCTTTAACTTCCTCTTATAAGTTCATTTTCTATAGAAAGCCTTTTCTGATTTTCTTTAATGCTCCTGCCTTTCTTCTATTGATTACCTCTAATTTATCTTGTATATTTCTTGTTTGGCTTAAGGAGCAGGGGCTGTCTTTTGTCTTTCTTTGTATCTTCAATGTCTGGTACACTGACTAGCATATCGTAGGTACTTAATAAATTCTTAGAAACTGAGACTGGCCAATTGACTAAGTGTTTTGTAAAAATTTATTTGGCAGTAATGTGTAGGATGAACTGGAACAGCAATCAACTTAATGCAGGGAAACCATTAAGGAATATATTGCAATATTCTAGGTGAAAGGTGATGAGGCATGAGCTAAAATGGAGGTTGTATGAACTGGGAGAAGAGATAGGAAGAAAGAGATGTTGTGGCCATAGTGAAGGTGTCCTGTCAAGGTGGTTTTCATAAAAGCCTTCTACTTATTAATTCCATATTCTTTTTTCTCTTCTGGCACATTATCTCTTTAATTATTCCCTTTCTCCTACCTTTCTGCCTCTCTGTCTCCACCTCTCTGTCCCTGCTTCTCTGTCTGTCTATCTCTGTCTGTCTGTCTGTCTCTCTTTGTCTCTCTATCTCTCTCTTTGTCTCTCTGTTTCTCTGTCTCTGTCTCTGTCTCTCTCTCTCTCTTTCTCTCACTTTCCACAGGGCAACCCCTAGAATCCTGAGAGGAGTAATAGCCATCTTCCTGGGGACCCAACTTGTGAGGTCAATGGGGGAACTGAGCCTGGGTTTGGGGATGGAAAAATATCAAATTATCTTTCTATACCTCTCCTTCCTTTTACAACTAAATTTCTAGAAATATTTCTCAACATTCATTATGTTGGCTTGCTCTAATCATTCATTCTTAACTTTTTGCTATCTACAATCCAACATTCAATTGAAAGTGTTTTTTCCAAGTTTACTAATAATCTTTTAGCTGTCAAGTCCAATAGTCATTTCTTGGTTCTCATTCTTTTTGATCTTTCCAAAACACTTGACTGTTTCCCACTCTCTCCTCTGGATATTCTCTCTTCTCTGTTTATATTACACTGTTCTCTTTATTCTTCTGTCTCTCTGGCTTCTTCTGATTCTCCTTTGCTGGAATATCATTTATTTCCTAATATCTAACCATAGATGTCAATCAAGGCTCTAATCTGAATCCTCTTCTTTTGTCTCTCTACATTCTCTCTCTTGACAATTTCATCAGCTTCCATCCAATCATCATCACTGTGTGGATGTCTCTGAGATATACATATCCAGCCCAAGTCTCTTATGTTCCAGTCCATAGGAGAGAGACTTGGTCTGGATATGTATATCTCAGAGACATCCACACCTAAATTCAAAGGTTTTTTTGGTTTTTCCCATTGTTTCATTACTTTGAACTCTAGAGGATTGTGAAAAGAGAGAGACAATGTTGTTTTGTATCCTGTAAACATTTCCTGGTTATTTAGGCATGCCATGCAACATCTGTTTGCTTCATTTTCCTCTTCAAAATGGAATTATTAATAATACCCATCCCTCCAGAACTGTTTTAAGGATCAAATAAGGTAATAATAATAATAAAGCATTTACAATGGCACCTGGCACATAGCCAGTACTACATAAATGTTAGTTATTTTTAATAATAACCATATTTTGATAAAATTTGTTTCCTTTGTAACCCCATTATTTAATTTTATTTATTTAAAAACATTATTCTGAAAAGGGGTTTATAGATTTCACTAGACTGTCTTTAATAGGTCCATGTTCTATATAGTCTCTCATGTCTCTTCCAGCAAACAGTCCAATGCAATATTTCTCCTGCTAATTTTTTATGTTTTTCAACAGAATAATTCTCAGTGACAATGAAAATCACCCTCATTCTGGATTTGCTCTTTGCTGGATATTTTTTAGCTACAAATAGTCTTCAGCAGCAGAAATCTCCTGTCAAAAATCATCAGGCCATATACCCTCTCCAGGAGTCAGAGGAGAGAAGAGCAAGAAACCAAGTTGTCAGTCGAAACACTGAATTTGCATGCAAGATGTACCAAGAGTTGTCCCAGAAAAGTAAAGATGAAAATGTCTTCTTCTCCCCTCTTAGCATTTCCACTGGTTTCTCCATGTTGACTTTGGGGGCAAAAGATTACACTCTGTCTCAGCTAAGTGAAAATCTTAACCTAAAAAATATGCCCATGAAGAGTATCTATCAAGGCTTCCATCACATCATTCAGAGTCTCAACCAACCCAATAGAGATCTCAAGCTCCATTTGGGCAATACCCTATTCATTGAGAATCAGCTGAAAGTCCAGAAAAGGTTTCTGAATGATGTCAAGAGCATTTATGAAGCAGAAGTTATCTCGATGGAATTCAAGGACCCGAAAAAAGCCATTACAGAAATCAACAATTATGTTAGTCAGAAAACCCATGGGAAAATTAATAAACTGATAAAGATTCTGGATCAGAATACAATGTTACTTCTGATTGACCATATTTACTTTCAAGGTAAGCCCTGCCATATAAAGACATTCATAAAAGGCTACATAGTATAAAAATGTTTTGCCCTCATTGTTTTTGGACCTTCACTACAATCATAAAGATCCATAGTATTTGGTGTGGCTATCCCCCTTTAATAATGAGGAAATATATTCTGATACATGAGATAAGCTGCATGTAGCAGGTGATACAACTCTATCAAGCACTGGGCCTGAACTCAGGAAAATCTGAGTTCAAAATGAAACCTCAGACATTACTAATTGGGTGACACTGGGAAAGTAACTGAACTTCTGCATGCCTTGGTGGTTTGGGGGGTTTTCTGGTACTGTAAAATAGGATCATAATAGCATTTATTTCCCGGGATTATTATAAGGATCAAATGAGATAATATTTAAAAATTGCTCAGCAAAGTGCCTAGTACATAATAGGTACTGGATAAATTCTTGTTTCTTTCCAATACATGAGATGTCAACTCCAAGATTGTACATCTAGCAACTGTCAGATCAAATCCTGACTTCAGTTGCAGAGCTATTTTCAGTAACACCATCACATCTATTCAAAGACATGATAATATAAGATCTGATAAATTCTCCAAACTGGAAACATACAACTGAAAAGATGAACCAATAACTCTAATTCAAACACTTTAGAGAGTCATTTTGTAGTTTTTCTTTGTTTTTGTTATAGCACTGATATAAATCAAACATCAAAGATAAGTTGAACTAAATGAGAAATACGTGATACATTGAAAAGAATGCTGGTTTACAGTCCAGAAGATATGAATTCAAATCCCATCCCCTGGTTCTTCCAGCCTGCATGACCTTAGTCAAGACATTTAATCTTTTAGTGCCCTCAAATGGAAAATTAAGGAGGTTGAAGTAGATGGCCTCTAATATCCCTTTCCTGTTTTAAATGTATGATTCTAGATTCTTTAACTTTTCTTCCAACTCTATAATTCAAATAGCATAGATAGTTCTGTCACCATCACAGAGATTTAATATCACTCATTTTCCCCTTTTTGGATCTTGGACATCATTTGGTCCTGAATTCTTAATTTATTAATGAAGAAATTGAAGTCTCTTTTAGCTTTTACTCAATGAGTCTGTAATTCGTGAAAGGGCCTCAAAGTTGTCATTTGAGGATCAGTCAAGGAAATGCTGGTATTTAGTCTGAAGAAGAGTAACTTTCATGGAGATATGAGATGTTTAAATATTTACATTACTGCTATGATTAAAAGCAATTATATTTGCTATGATTAGTCCTAAAAAGAAACACTAGGAGTAAAAATAGCATTAAGACAGATATGAGCTTAATGTAAAAAATTTTCCTCATAATTAAGATTGTTCAAAAAGTTCTTAGAAGGTAGTGAGTTCCCCTCCCTAGAGATCTTCAAGCAGAGGATGGATGATGGATGAAAATGTCAGGGAAAAGGATGACCTTGACTATTGATTTCAACTTTAACAATCAATGTTTTACTTATTCTATGACAATGATAGTAGATTGCCAGACCTGTTATCTTAAATTTTCAAATAAGTTTTTTTTAGAAAATAAAATAAAAGAAGAAATTCAAAAATGAGCAAAAAAAGAAAGGTGGGGAAAGGAAGGAAGAGAGCAATAGAATAATTGATCATTTTTTATCCAAATTGATGACTACTCCAAGAATTTAACAACTCATCCCTTTCTTCCCACAATAATCAAAGTATAGCAGGAAGATTCACGATGTCTTATTGACCAATCTAGGAGATCCACACAACTCTGCCTCTGTACTTCTTTCCTGTGTCCCCAAATAATGAGTGTGAAAGTGCTTTGAAATAATGCAAGATATGACTTTGGCATTAGAAACCTTCTAACAGTTATATACCAAAAGTGTTGCTCTTTTGAATTGACAAAAACTGTTTCAATAGCTGGAGTTTTTAGCTTTCTAGAGGATATAAAATATCAGATCTTTTTATATTTATAATATAAGACAGAGACAAAGAGACACAGACAGACAGAGGGGGGTAAAGAGGGAGGAAGAGAGAAAGCATATATAGGTGCTTTTATGCTAATCTATTAACAGATTCCCCTAATCCTCCTATGATTCCCTCAGATGTCTCACTGAAGGGAGGTGATCCTAGATTCTTGAAGCCTATACCAATGTACTAAAATTTCTCCTAATCTCAAAAGACTTTGAATACAAGCCCAGAAACAAATTGTAAAATTGTCATCCAAAAAGCAGCCTAGCTAAGTGAAGAGATGTTATCTTGAGAAGGTTCAACACTAGATGACTAATTCTCTGTCCAGAAAAATTCAGGAGACTATCTACTAAAACATTCAGGGGCTATAAAAATGTATTGGTAGAGAGAGGAATGCTACCTAACAAATCAAAAGCACTAATTATATTGAAGAAGTTGTTAAAGGCAAGGTTTACTACTGTCACTAGGGCATCTGTCACATTCTTTATAATGTCCTCCATCTGCAACTCATTCCCAATGTCAATGAGTCTTCTTGTGATTTAGAATTCATTCCCTCTTCCCCTCAGATCTATGTATCCTGAAACTAAAAGTTTATCATGTCCATTAACCTCTGCTTTCCTAGAATTATCAGTAATTTTTTTTCTGTTTTCATTCCCTAAGCTGAATGGGAAAAGAAGTTTAACCCAAAGGACACAAAAGAAGATGATTTCTTTCTGATCAATGGGAAGTCAGTCAAAGTCCCCATGATGTACCGAGGTGGCAAGTACAAAACTGCTTATGATAAAGAGCTCTCCTGTACAGTTCTAGAAATACCTTTTAAGGGAAATGTTACAGGCCTTTTCATGCTCCCAGACAAGGGGGCACTGAAGAAAATGGAAGAAGGGCTCCATAAGGACAAGCTGATCCAATTGAGGCAATCATTACAGTACCGGTAATAAAACTTGCTGAGTTCTTCTGTCCCCATTGGTTCAAGTTTCCATTCTTATTATGATGTGATATGACCTTTAGAATCATGAGACTTGGGACTGAAATTCAATCAATCAATATTTATTAAGTACCTGCTATTTTCCAGTCCTTCTATTAAATGTAGTATATATAAAAGAGGCAGAAAGCAGTTCCTGTCCTCAAGGAATTTACAATTTCTTGATGTGACAAATCATTTAGTCCAAGCCCCTCATTTTATAAAAAAGAAAACTGATTCCCAGAGAAAGGAAGTGACTTGCCAATGGTCTCCAATAGCAGTACTAGGATTCAGAGATCATTTGAAACCATATTTAATCTATTTTCCAAAGTATTAAATGTCAGCTATGTGGGGAAGCTAACTGGCATAGTGGATAGAGTGCTAGACTTAGAGTTAGGAAGACTCATCTTCCTGTGTTAAATATACTTCACTAGTTGTGTGATCCTAAGCAAGTCACTTAACCCTGTTTGCTAAGTTATATGATGAATGAAAAGCCCCCCAAAAAGAGTTTCTGTGTAACTAATAATTTATTAATTAGCCGGCCAAATAATTGATGGTCAGTGGTCTCTTAGTAACAAAAGACAAAACCACAGAGATTATTGAATGCTTTAATATCTTTGGGGTAAAAAAAGGTGCTCCTGACAAGTGAAAATCAACCTTCACTGGTGAACAGTTAATGACAGGATGAACATGTTAATAAGGAGATGGACTAAAAGTCTTCATCTCCTCATGTTGAGAACATGACTTGACCAAAAGACTCATCTGCCTCCAATAATCTAGACAAAGGAATCCATCTCTATCCAGACCTTTCTAGTTGTTTTTTTTTTCCTTCATAAACTGGATTAGCCTAAATGCTAATGGAAGTGTACAATGACATGGGATAATTTTCTAAAAGCAAGAATTCACATAGATTAGGCTCTGTTCATAAGGTCTTCTAGTTGGATGGCATTCCACCCAAGATTATTGAGCATGTATCCAGAGGATTCGGGCAGTCATTTATAAGCAGTGTTCTTCAGAGACTGACTGGTCTACAGGGCCTGATTCCTGAATGAGGAAATAGAAAGGAAAAACCTCAATTCTAATTTAATAATTAGTTATTAATATAATATAATCTATAAAATGAATTGAAGAAGGAAAAGTCAAGCTACTCCATTATCTTTGACAAAAAAGTCCAAATGGGGTCAAAAGAGTTGGACACAACTGAAAAAGATTGAACAACAACATATTCTAATCACTAGGAACTTGTGATTTCATTGGTATAGAAGTCCCAGAGAAAACACCTTCTATTGGTCCTAAATGTCAACTATCCTACAACATATGGTCTTCAAACATTGTCTGGGGCATTGAGGGATCAAGGTACTTATCCAGAATAATACAATCAGTATATACCAGATTTGAGAAGCAAAGCCAGATCTTCCTGATGCCAATATACCCTCCTTGGAAGGTCCTACCTTCTACTTTGAGATCCTGATTTTGTTCATGTGAAATATTAGATACTTCCCATGGTTCTTCCCATTGTCTCTTCCACTAGACTTAAGTCTTCATTCAACTGGTGCTTATTGAATCTTTACTAAATGCAGTAGGTGAGACCTTCTGTGTCCTGGGCTTCCCATCAAATTGAGCAGAGAAGACATAGACTTGTGAAAAGTCCAATAAGGCAGAAGTTAAATGACACTATAAGACAATATTCTAAGAAAAAAATGGAGGTTTAGGAGCAGCTAGGTGGTACAGTGGATAGAGCACCAGCCCTGAAGTTAGGAGGACCTGAGTTCAAATTTGGCCTCAGACACTTAAGATTTCCTAGCTGGGTGACTCTGGGTAAGTCACTTAACTCCAATTGCCTCAGCAAGAGAGAGAGAGAGAGAGAGAGAGAGAGAGAGAGAGAGAGAGAGAGA
>JAJPUD010008505.1:25142-46571 GCA_023553655.1 Myrmecobius fasciatus | reverse complement strand
AGAGAGAGAGAGAGAGAGAGAGAGAGAGAGAGAGAGAGAGAGAGAGAAGAAAAAAATGGAGGTTTCATAGAAGTGTCAAATAAATAATATAGGCAAAGAAAATAGTGTCCAGAATTTTGGCCCATTCCTGATACCCTCTACCCTAGTCAGATAACATGTGTTCGGTCATAGGCAGTACATTTTAGGAGAGATATTACTAATTTGAAACCTGTCCAAAGAAGAGTAAAAAAGATAAATAAGAGGTTCAAAAACCAAAGAATATGAAGAAAGGCTGAATGGCTAAAGGATGTTTATCTTGGAAAAAAGAATTGAGTGGGTGTGGAGTTGGGAGAGGTATGGTTGGAAGGTTACTTTATAGTAGCTACTTTCAAATATCAGAAGATTGATAACATGGGAAAGAGACCAGATATAACTGTCTCCCAAGAATAGATTTAGCACCAAGAGGTGGAAGCTACTAGGTAGCATATTTCATCTTAACATGAAAGGGAATTTCATAAACTACCCTCACAATGGAAAGCTCACTCTTATGAAGGCTAGAGAGAGTCGAGATGAGAAGACCTAATAAAGAGGTATTATAATTGTTTGGTACTTGGTAATGAGGTAGTTGTGTTAGTTTGGTAGCAATAGGATGAAAAAAAGGGATCTCCAGAAGGAGGTGATTTCAAAATATCACTGCTTCTTGGAGGAAAAGGGCACCATTGCCAAGGGTATTCTACAAGAAAAGGATTAAAATACAAGCTTAAAACTTACCCTAACCATCTAGACTTTTTCAGTCATTGAGTTGCTTGAAAAGTACCGTAGGTCTAAGGTGAATGTGGATCTCTGTTCCACAGAGAAGAGTATAATAAATGTAAAGGGTTATTTGTTTTATATTTTTCTATGTTTCTTAATGAATGACTTTAGTTCCTGGATGTCTTAAGCATTTTCTGTGATGAAGGAAAAATTATAATCTATGCCTAAGATTCATATGATTAACTTGTATTTCCTTTTCTGAAGAGGACCTTATTATTGACACAACAGGACTCAAAGAAGTGTATTAACAAAGAAAAACATAAAATAATAATGCCTCACACTTTCCATACTCTCCTAGGAGGTAAAAAACAATGTAATAGTAGAAGTGATTTTTTTAAACTCAGGTTTGTGCAGTCCAACCAATTCTCAAGGTCTAGATCCTAACCAACTAGATCATGCCTTGAACTTTTTGCTGCTGCTGAATCCTTCTGACAGTGGAGATTTTCTCCTTGGAGAAACATTTTTATTGCCAAAAATCATTCAATAGTCAGCACCTAATAGGAGAAAATTTCTGTCCTCTGTAACTGATGATGTTACTATCAGACTAATAAAGATCACTTCTCAGGGTCACTGTTTACTAGCCAATGCCTGAGGAAGAAAAGTGAAAAATAAAAGAAATAACCAGACACTCATGGTTCAGTCTCAAGTCAGTATAGTGTTTAGTCAGTTGTCACTCATGTCTGATTCTTCATGACCCCATTTCTTGGCAAAGATTCTGGAGTTCTATTTTCTTCTTCAGCTCATTTGACAGAAGGAAAATGAGGCAAACAAGATAAGTGACTTATTCAGGATCACACAGCTAGTAAGCATTTGAGGCTGGATTTGAACACAAGAAGTTGAGTCTTCCTGACTCCAGTTCTGGCACACTATCCATTGCAGCATCTAACTCTGCCTTGGTTGTTTTCACTATCATATGTGTCCAAGCTACAGACCACCATTAATGCAGGGACAGGGCAGGGTGGCAAAAGAGACAATAAAGAGAATTATAGAAATATTCTTCTTCCCCTTGCCAAAAGTCCAAGGGAGGAAAAAATTCCCAAAGGAAAGAGCTAGTTATCTCTCTTTTGTTGTTCTTCCAATTCACTAACTGGGGAGTCCTTCCTGACTCTTTGACCAGTCATCTTCCACATAATCCTTCAGTTATGAGAATGGACTTATAAGGAACTACTGTATCTTTTCAGCAAAGGATGATGTTCACTCATCAAAAGAATCAGATTATGAATCCAGGGATGACCCTTATTACATTTACATTTACATTTTTTTGTAGTAATTTGCACTTTCCCCCCTTGTTCTGCTTACTTCATTTTGTAGCAGTTCATATAAGTCTTCTCAAAATTCCCTGAATTCTTTGTACCTGTTGCACATCTCTAAAGCATTTCCCAATAACAACTCTGTGAAGTGGGCAGTATAAACATTATTCTCTGTCTCTGTCTCTGTTTCTTTGTCTCTTTGTCTCTCTCTCTCTCTCTCTCTCTCTCTCTCTCTCTCTTTGTCTCTCTCCATCTTGGTTACACAGTATACAATAGGCACAGGACTTACTGTTCTTTATCCATTACAGACATTATCTTTTAGCATGCCTGTTTCATAGATCTGGGAAACCAAGGATCAAAGAGTAGCTTGCCCAGGGATCTCCAAGCATCAAAGTTTCATTCCATTAATTCCACAACACTTCTTCCTTTAGATCACAGAATGGTAGGAAATAGAATGTTACAGATGATTATTTAGTCCAATGATATCAAATTCAAATAGAAACAAATCCCCAAGAGCTGCCTATTAACTTAGAAAACCATAAATTACATTGTTCATATTGTATTATACATATATTATTTTGTTAAAAATTTCCTAATTACATTTGAGTTTGATTTCAGGGCAGTGGAGAGTTTTGTGACCTACATATTCCTGGCTGGATGTGTTTGACATATCTAATAGTCCATCCTCTTATTTCCCAGAGGAGAAAGCTAAGACCCAGAAAAGGGAAATTATTTACCCATGATCACAGCACATAATTAGTCAAAAAACAGAGTCAAGAGAAGAACCCAGATCTAATTATTCCCAAACCAATGCTCCTGACTTTGTGACATGATGTGATGCTACAAAGGAAAAATACACAGGCAGCTGTGCCCAGATATTTGACCTTTAATGCAGGTTCAGCCCTACCCACTCAGGTCATGTGATCTATAAAAAGAGACCTGATATCTCTGGTTAGCATAAAGTTTCTCGTGGGGAAAATATGTTCCTAAATGCTGCAGATGTTCTCAGATAAAATTGCAATTATATGAAAAATATGTAATACACCCAAAGGATAGGCCACCCCACTCCCAAAGGCAGCCCAACAGGTTTGCATTCAGGTCACCAGAAAAAAAGCACAGAGCCAAGTTTCTGAATGGGGCTATTACCCAATCTCTTGCTAGAATCAGGTAATGGCAATAAAAATGCCAAGTCCTATCTTTTGGAAAGTTTAAAATTTAAAAAAAAGTTATTGACTTTTTTTAATCACCATTATTTCCAAATATATCTACCCTCTTCCTCTTTATACCAATTGAACATCAATCAACTTTTGAAACAAAGAAAAAAATTACATTTTTTAAGTTCAACAAAGTCAATAGATCAGCCAATCTAATAACATATGTAATGTTTCATACTTAGTCTTCCATTTTTACCAAAAAATAGATAAATAAAATAAAAAGGAAGGAGAAGCATTTGTTCCTCTGTTCTACAGATCCAAGCTTCATCTACAATGGAGTCTTATTTATGGTGGTTGTTGTTGCTGCTGCTGCTGCTCCTTATTTTTCTCTCCTATGGGTACTTCATTATTAGTTTTAGTAGTTCTAGACCAGACAGGATTTCTAAGGAACTTTCAAACTCTGGTATTTTACCATTCTTGGACTCTGGGATGCTATTCTTTTCAGAAACCCTTTTATGGCTGCAACTACATTTCATCCTGACCTTTTGTCAGTTCTGAAATCTCAGGAGGAAATGGCCAGGCCACATTATCTGAAAGGTTTCTACATGTATAAAGAATTTCAGTTCACCAATACAATTATTGAAGATCCTATTCAAGTTCTACCTAGCTGAGTTGATCTCAGCTTACTCAATCAAAGTGGGAAGAAATAGGTGAATTTCTGGTTTGACCTCCTTATTGTATTTATCAAATTATCATGTGATATTTGTTGCATGTCACTTTTCCATGTCCTCCCTCTCTTCCAAAAATTGATGGAAATTCCCACAAAGTCAGAGACTTCTGATGGTAGGTTCTTCCCTCCCTCCAAACTCAAGGTCTTCTATTGTGAACATGTGTTCTGAGGCCATTTTGTTTCTCTCACTTCTTTTACTTGGTGATGAAGCATTTCCCATTGGTTTAAAGATCATCTTTATGCAAAAGACTACTATAACCATATCTATCTCTATATTTAGATACGGAAATATAGATATACTTAACTATAGTCTGTCTCCTGATCTCTAGCACTACATACATTACCACCTGCTGGCAGCTAGACAGTATAGTGGATAGAATGCACATATTTCACTTTTCAATCATTGTACAGACATAGCTTTTGAGCTGTAGGAATGAAAATTAAGAGAGTCTCTATCTTCTTAGTAAAGTAAGGGACAATGTTATCTGCTTTAAGAAAGCAGGGTATTAGAGGCTTGAGGAAAATGGAAAAGCCAATATGAGGAATGTAATAGGAATTAGGCAGAGATGAAAAGGATTGATGTACAGTGGGGGCACAGTCAAGATCAGAGAGCATGAATGTATAAGAGGCATAGTCAACATGGTTTATTGCTACATTCTAGCAGTATTTTTTGGCTCATGAATAGAAGCTAAAAAAAGATTTGGAGAGAGAACTGGAAGGACAAGAGGGTGTGATCAGAGAGAAATTTCAGAGTGTAGAAATTTAAGCAGAATGTAATTTGGAGTGATGGTCATGTCTGTCTTTCTGTCTTTTTGCCTCTGTGTTTGCTGAATGTCTCTCTGTCTGTGTCTCTCTCTTCCTTTCTCTCTCTGTCACATGCACAAATATGTGCATATACACAGACACACACACACACATATTGCAATGAATGAGTAATGTAGAGAAAAACTATTAGCCTTTACTTAGCTTGAGGTTTTGATCATTGTTAAATGAACATCCCTCTAAAAAAGCAAAATTATGAAACTGTTCTCAAGGTGAAATAAATGAATTAAATTCAAGGTGAATGAATGATCATTATGGGATCATAAATCTAGTTCTGAAAGAGATCTTAGAGAAGATCAAACCCCATGCCCCAATGTTACCAATTAAGAAAGTGAAGCCCAGATGGTTAAATCACTTATCCAAGGAAACATAGATTTTTAAAAAGGCAGAACAAAGATTTTGATTATAGTTTTTTTTAATAAAGGGGGGGAGGTCTCTAAGCAAATGACCACCAAAGGACAAAAGTTGGTAAATTGGAAATTAAGAAAGCTAAAGACAAATCCTGCCTATTTCACAACATGGTTCTATAAAGGCACTGTCTAAACTGGAACTTTTCTGATGATTTTATTCCCCTAGTTCTGTTGATGTGTGTTTACCCAAGTTTTCCATCTCTGGTACCTATAATATGAAAAAGTCCCTCTCTGGGCTTGGTGTCACAAGAATTTTTGATGGAAGTGCTGACCTCACCAGAATCAGTCCCCAGAAGACCCTGAAAGTTAGCCAGGTAAGACAATTAACCTTAACTTGAACTTTACTTATCTTTCATTTGTAGCCTCTGGTGTGGCAAATATGGCAGCCATTTCTCAAACATCACATTGCACCTCTCTTGGGTTTTTGTATAAAGTAGTTGGAGATTAAGTTCATTTACCAGGAATTCTTTTCTCTAGGAGCCAAGATACAATATAAACCAGTGTCCCCAAAGAGAATGACATGCTTCTTTGCACACAATAAGAATTTTGTAAATATTGTTGTAATGAATGAATGATAAATTAAACATGAAATGAGAAATATATTTTAATTGCTTTCAAAGTCTTAGTTGTGCAAGCCCCTCCATGTGCTACAGGAAAATGTGGAATGTCCATTACAAAAAAAATAGGTAATATCTTGGCTATTACCTCAAGAAGCTTCATGCTGAGTATAATCTAGTGGAAATACCACCAAGATGAGTCAGAAAATACCAAATTTGTTTAGTCAGAAAACATTTATTAAGTGTTTATTATGTGCCAGCCACTACACAAAGCACTGGGGATACTACAGGAAAAAAATAAAGGCCAAGAAGCTCACAGTATAAAGGAGGAGACAATATGCAGGCAGCTTTCTACAAACAAAATATGTACCGGATAATTTGGAGATCATTTCAGAATAAAGGCATTAAGGAGGATTGGGAAAAGCTTCTAGCAGAAAGTAAAATTTTATCTGTAACTTGAAGGAAGCAAAGAAAGTCCAGAGGCAGAGATGAGAAATGGGATATTTTCAGGCAAAAAGGTGGCCAGTAAAAATTCAGAGTCCAGAGATGCAGTGTCTTATTAAAGGAACAGCAAACTGGTCAGATCACTGAATCTCAAAGGGCATAAGATGAAAAAAGACTGGGAAAATAAGAAGAAATCAGTTTTTTAATAATTTTCTATTTTTTTCCCAGAAGTAATAGAGAACCACTGAAATTAATTAAATAGGGGAATGATATGGTTAGTAATATGCCTTTGAAAAAGATCAGTTTAACAGATGACTAAAGGATGGATTGGAGTTGAGAGGAACTTGAGACAGAAAAAAAAACCAGTAAATTATTGCAATCGTACAAGCATAGGGTGACATGGGTCTTCACCAGGGTGATGAGAATGCCAGAAAAAAGTAGGTATTCAAAAATGTCATGAAAGTAAAATCAATAGAATTTGGCAATGGAATAGAGAGGTAGTTGAAAGAGACTGAGAAGTCAACAATGACACCTAGACTGTGAGCCTGGGGGAACTTGGAAGATAATGATGTCCTTGTCAATGTAGGGTAGTTTAGAAAAGGGGGACATGTGGAAGGAAAGATAAAATGTTATTTTTATTCTTGAAATTGGAGTGGAGGGGAGAGAAACAATGACCAATACTAGAATCATCTATCTCCTGTCCTGTGCTCTCTAACTTCTGTTTACTGAGGTTAGAATGAATAAGGGAGCAACTGGCTAGATTTCTTAAATGGCTCACTGAAAGAAAGGTGCTGGAGCATCAAAACAGGAGCATTTCCATGCCAGATCAAAATGACACATTTTCTCAAGAAGAGAGATTCTAGTGATGTCATGGAGATAGACCATAATGTCTCCTACTCTGTCAATTTCAATTGACATCTTGGTCTCAAAAAGTTGTCCCTTTCCAATCCTATCAGACTTTCTATGACTCCATTAGGGGTGTTCTTGGCAGAGCTACTAGAGTGGTTTGATTTCCTTCTCCAGCTCATTTTATAGATGAGAAAACTGAGGCAAACATGGTTAAGTAGCTTGCCCAGGGTCTCACAGCTAATTAAGGGTCTGAGGCTATATTTGAAGTTAGAATGAGGAGTTTTCCTAACTCTAGATCCAGCACTCTATCTATTGTATTGCTTAGTTGTCCCTGATCTTAAAACTGCCCTAACACTGATGGATGAAATTAGTCATCAAAAAAGCATTTATTAACCAGCCACTATATGCCAAGCACTGTGTTAGGTACTGAGAATACAAATATAATAATTGAAACAATCTTGCAACAATTAACTTATGTTCTAACAGGGAAGACAACAAATATATATATATATATATATATATATATATGTATACACATAAAGAAAATAAATTTTTAAAATACAAATTAATTAAATATAAACTAGTTTGAGAGGAAGTACACTAGCAGTTGAGGCTTGAGACTTAGGAGAAAATACAGAAAGAAAAGAGGGATCCTATAATCCGAGGTAAGGAAAGCACAGGGAAGAATGAGTATAAATCTATGGGGACAAAAGATGGAATGTTATGTGTGGAAAACAAAGAGAAAGCCAGTTTGACTATATCATACAGTATAGGAGAAGGAACAATATATGATGAGGAGATTGAAAAGTTTTAAAAGCTAAAATGAGTTTTACATTTTAACCAGAGGCAGTAGGAAGCCACTGTAGCTAAGTAGGGAAATGATATAGTTAGATATGCATGTAAAAAATCACTTTGACAGAACTATGAATGATAGAATGAAGTAGGGAGAGATTTGATGCAGGGATCATTTAGAAGGTCATTACAATAATCTAGTTTAGAAATGATAAGTTTGAACTAGAAGATAGGAGAAGAGGATAGATGTGAGATTTATTATGAGCCAATTTGTATAGAATTAAAACAGGGGAGAGAAGGAGCAAAGCCAATGGTGAAGAGTAAACAAATTTTTGCCTGAGTTCTTCCTGGCTTCCCTCAAAATCAACATCAGATCAAGTCTCTGAATGGATTTTGGAATGACAAAGCCCACAAATATTTGGAGTATAACAAATTTTCAGCAGAAGATATCTTAGAAAAACTTCAGGAAACATCTGTCTCCATTAGGCAGAGGGGAACACACAGGCATAGCACAGGGAGGCCCAAGGCAGAAAGGCCCCCATTTATTGGGAATATAATGTGAGGCCCTTAGCCAAAATATAACAGCATTGACTACTCTGTCCTGGGTCAGAAGCAAGTGGATCAGTGGATTAGGTGTAAGACCTCCAATACAACTACAGAAGGCAAATAGTGAGCCCCTGAACCATGGCATAACACATGAAACTTGGCCACATCCACTCAGCACAGAAAAGAAGCTAGCAGCACTGGCCCAAGGACATTGTAAAACCCCTGTGCTTGTGGAGAAAGCTCGGGACAATCTCCCCTTTGCTCTAGGAGCAGACCTTGACCTTCAAAAATGAGCAAAAAAGCAAAACGAACTATGACTATTATGAAGACTGGGAAGAACAGACTTCAAACCCTGAAGACATTAAAAGCAAAACTCCTCTGCCTCCAGATGAAACCTCAAAGGGTGATGTAAGTCTGTCTCCAATTCAAAAGGTTCTCTAGGAAGAATTCCAAAAGGACCTTAAAAGAGAGACAGAAGAAAAATGGGGAAAGGAAACAAGAACTTTGGAAAAGGAAACACAGAAACTGTCTGAACCACTATTTAAAAATAAAATTGATGAAATGGAAAAAATACTGCAGAAAACTACTTCTTAAAAATTAGATTTGACAAAATGGAAAAAGAAAACCACTCCCTAAAAATGTAATTGGTGAAATGGGGAAAAAATCCAATAAACAAAATAACTCATTTAAAAGTTCAATTGATGTAATGCAAAAGTGGTTTAAAATGCTAAATGAAGAAATTAATTCACTAAAAAATGAGAATTGAACAAATGGAAGTGAATGACTCAATGAGACATCAAGAATCAGTAAAGCAAAATCAAAAAAAAAAAAGAAAAAAAGAAGAAAATGTGAAATTTTTCATCAGAAAATAATGGATATGAGAAATAGATCCAAGAGAAACAAACTAAGAATTGTACTACAGGAAAACCATGATGAAAAAAAAAAGACTAGACAGCATCTTTCAAGAAATCATCAAGGAAAACTATCTTGATATTCTATTACCTGAAGGTAAAAGAGCCATTGAAAGAATCCACTGATCACTGCCTGAAAGAGATCCCAAAATGAAAACTACAAGGAAATAGTAGCTAAATTTCAGAATTGTCAGTTCAAGGAGAAAATTCTGCAAGCAGCCAAAAAGAAATATTCAAATATCAAGCAACCACAATCAGGATTACCTAGGACCTAGCAGCTTCCAATTTAAAGGATTGAAAGGTCTGGAATATGACATTCTGAAAGGCAAAGGAGCATGGATTGCAACCAAGAATCAACAATCCAACAAAATTAAACATTATCTTTCAGAGGAAAAGATAGACATACAATGGCATAGATGAATTTCATTTAATTTTGATAAAAAAGACCAGAGGTGAACAAAAATTTGATCTTCAAATACAGAACTCAAGAGAAGGGTAAAAAGTTTTTAAAAAAGGAAAGGAAAAACTATGCTTCTTTTAAAAATCAAAAAAGTTTACATCTCTATATGGGAAGATGATATGTTTAATTCTTGAGAACTGTATATCTGTTAGGGGTATACTTAGAGGGTATGAGTGTAATCTGACTTTATTGTGACAATATGAAAAAGAAACTAGAGGTAAAAATGGGATTGTACTGGACTGGAAGAAGAGGAAAAGGAGGTAAAATGGGGTAAATTACATCATATGAAAAGGCAAAAAGACCTATTACAGTTGAGGGAAAAAAGGGAGGGGGATGAACATTGTTTGAACATTAATTTCAACAGATTTGACTCAAAGAGGGAACATTAGATATATTTAGTTTGATACAGAAATTTGTCTCAATCCATAGGGAGGTAGGAGGGGAACTCTGCTTTAATTACAACACAGGTTGTTACCACCCCCCTGACTTCTCAAGAAGGCCGAGAGCCCTTAGGGGAAATGGGGAACCAAATTAGATATTGTCAACAGGTTCTCTCTGGGCTGAAGGTTCTTATACCTCACCCAGAGTTCCCCCCACTATCTGTGGCCCTCTACATTAGAGTATAGGAATAAATGGAGTTTTCCTTAAAATGATCAGTAACATCTATATAATACCATCAGCAAGCATGATATGTAACGGGTGTAGACTAGAACTATTCCCAATAAAATCAGCATTGAAACAAGGTTGCCCACTATCACCATTACTATTCAATATTGTATTAGAAAGGTTAACGTTAGCAATAAGAGAAGAAATTAAAGGAATCAGAGTAGGTAATAAGGAAACCAAATTATCACTCTTTGCAAATGATATGATAGAATACTTAGAGAGTCCTAGAGAATTAGCTTAAAAACTACTAGAAACAATTCACAATATTAACAAATTTGCAGGATACAAAAAAAATCTGCACAGATCATCAGCATGTCTATATATTGCCAACAAAATCCAGCAGCAAGAGATACAAAGAGAAATTCCATTTAAAATAAGTTTAGATAATATAAAATATTTGGGAGCCTACCTGCCAAGACAAAGCCAGAAACTATATGAACACAATTGCAAAACACTTTCCACACAAAAAAGTTGGATCTAAACAATTTGGAATGATATCAAGTGCTCATAGGTAGGCCGAGCTAATACAATAACAATGGCAATTTTACCTAAATTAATCTGCTTATTCAATGCCACACCAATCAAATTGCCAAGAAATTACTTTACAAAGCTAGAAAAAATGATAAAAAATTCATCTGGAAGAACAAAAGGTCAAGAATCTCAAAGAAATTATTTTTTTAAAAAAGCAAATGAAGATGGCCTAGGTATACCAGACTTAAATCATATTATAAAGCAGCAGTCATCAAAACCATTTGGTGCTGAAATAGAGTAATTGATTAGTGGAAAAGGTTAGGTTCACAAGACACAATAGTCAATGACTAAAGTAATCTAATGTTTAATAAACCCAAAGACTCCTAGCTTTTGGGATAAGAACTCACTATTAACAAAAATTTCTGAGAACATTAGAAAAAATTGAAAAAAATTGGCAGAAACAAGCATTGACCAACACCCAACACCCTATATCAAGGTAAAGTCAAAATGGGTTTTATAATTCAAACATAAAGAATGATACTATAAGCAAATTAGAAGAACAAAGGAAGTCCACCTCTCAGATATGTAGAGGGAAAGAATTTGTGACCAAAAAAGAACATCATAAAATGCAAAATTGATAATTTTGATTACATTAAATTTTAAATGTTTTATACAAACAAAACCAATACAGACAAAATTAAAAAAGGAGAAAACTGGGGGAAATTTTTATATCCAAGTGTTCTGATAAAGGCCTCATTTCTTAAATATATAGAGAACTGACTCAAATTTATAAGAATACAAACCATTCCCCTATTGATAAATGGTCAAAGGACACACACACACACACACACACACATATATATATATAGATATAGATATATACAGAAAATTTTTACACAAAGAAATTAAATCCATTTCTAGTCATATGGGAAAATGCTCTAAATCACCATTTATTAAAGAAATGCAAATTGACAATTCTGAGGTACCACTACATACCTCTCAGACTGCCTAAGATGACAGGAAAAAATAATGATAAATGTTGGAAGGGATGTGAGAAAACTATGACACATACATTGTTGGTGAAGTTATGAACTGATCCAACTATTTTGGAAAGCAATTTGGAACTATGCCAGAGGGCTTTTCAGCTATATATACCCTTTGATCCAGCAGTGTTTCTACTAGGTCTGTATCCCAAAAAGATCATAAAAAGGGAAAAGGACTCCTATGTGCAAAAATGTTTGTAACAGCCCTTTTTGTAGTTGCAAAGAACTGGAAATTGAGTGGATACCCATCAGTTGGAAAATGACTGAATAAGGTGTGGTGTATGAATTTTATGGAATGTTAATATTGTATAAGAAATGATCAGCAGGATGACTTCTGGAGTCTGGAGAAACTTACATGAATTGATGCTAAGTGAAGTGAGTAGAACCAATCAAACATTGTACACAGCAACAACAAGGTTGTGTGAACTCTGATAGATGTGGCTCTTTTCAACAATGAGCTGATTCAGGTCAGTTCCAATAGTCTTGTGATGGAGAGAGTCATCTGCATCCAAAAAGAGGCCTGAATGTGGATCACAACATAGAATTTTCATCTTTTTTATTATTTGCTTCTTTTTTTGATCTAATTTTTCTTGTGCAGCATGAAAAATGTGGAAATATGTATAGAAGAATTCCATGTCTTTAAGCTATATTGAATTACTTTCAGTCTAGGGGGAAAAGTAGGTGAGGAGGGAAGGAGAAATATTTGGAGCATAAGGTTTTGCAAGGGTGATTATTGAAAACTATCTTTCCATGTATTTTGAAAATAAAAAGATATCATTAAAATTTAAAAATAAAATTAAAAAACCTCAGGAGAGATATTAGGGCTAGAAATAAAGATCTGGGAGTCATCAACATACAGTTGATAATCAAACATGAGATCACCAAGAGAGACCATAAATGGAGAAATTTAGGAGTACAATAGTGGTAGCAATGGCATCAATTAATAAGAAGGAATAAATTCTTTAAAACTACAACCATATGACAATACAGTAGGACATCACAAGGTCATGATTTCTCTATTACTGAAAGCATTCATATACATACTATGTATATAAACAATTCAGGGTTTAGGTAATAGGTTCTAAGTTCTCTTCAAGAATCACAGAATAAACAGCTGAACAAAAAATTTAACTGGAATATTCTTTATAGGGATGATAGAAAGCACAGGAAGAACTGGAAGATTTGGAACTCAAGTTACGTTTAGCTAGTGGAATTCTATAGTTAAGAATTGACATGATATATATTTGATTTGTCAAGTATTTTAACATAATTAACATGTAGTGGATATCCTGCCATCTAGGGGAGGGGTGGGGAGTAGAGTAGAAAAAATTTGTAACAGAAAGCTTTGTAAGGGTTAATGTTGAAGAATTACCCATACATATGTTTTGCAAATAAAAAGTTTTAATAAAAAAATTAACTTTGGACAACCAAACCATTTTGAATATTATAAATACCCAAATTAACTAAAAAGAGCATATGAAGAAATATGCTCTCTGCATACAAAGAAAGAACTAATAAAGTATATATAGAATAATTATTAAAAAAAGAATTGACATGATAGGACACATTGTTAATGATGAGATCAATGGCATAACAACAATAGCTGCAGGGAATTGGATTGGAGTGAAGTCTTTGGATTTGAAGAGGCTGATGAAATGGGAGGCAGGAATGTTTAAGAGAACATTGACATGTATATTGAAATTCACAAGAGTAGGGGCATGAAGAGTAGAGATGATAACAGTGAAACACTATTGAGAAAGAAGTGAGAAGGAGAACCTGAAAATAACTACTACCAGGATCTGAAAAAGGATACCTATCTGAATGCAGAAAACTACAAAAATCTCTGAGTATTAGTAGCAAGGAGTAGCTCTAAAAGTGAAAGGTAGGAGGAAGAAGTATGCCTAAAGTTTTTGCAAGTTAGAGGTCTAATGACCTTATGATCTTCAGTGGTTTCCATAACCACTCTGATCAGCTAGCATTCTGTGTCACAAGTTTATCAGAAATAATGCTAAGATTCAAAACCCATGAAAACAAATGCAGTGTCATAATCATAAAACCTATAGAAGAAAAAAAAGATTTTCAAGTCCTAGCCCCTAGCCCATTTCTTCTGAGCAACATTTGATATGGCAAAATTCCAAGACAAGAATTTGGAAATATCCTTGGAGTTGGAGGAACTGGGATTTAGCCCTTCCTCTGCAATCTTATTTATTCAACATTTCTATCATAAAGGTAAGAATATTTAGTCATTAATGACATCTATAGTCCTATAAGGCAGAAAGTGGAAAAAATCAATGGTAGACATCTAGATCAGGGGACCAGGAAGACAGCAGATTAGTCATTTTGTTCAAACCCTGCTCTCAAGGAGAAAGACTGGACTTTTGATTTCATTAGTTATATGGATCTCCTGGGCAAGGATATTCCTTGGATTAATGCCAATAGCTTCACTAAAAATATTAAAGAAACAAATGACAGGAAAAATACAAGCCTAACTCATAAGTTTAACTATTAATATACTAAATGATCCAATCAAATAAAAGTAGCACAATAGATAAGAAAGCAAAATTCTACACAGGTGGTGGAACCAGGATTCAGAGCCTGGTCCTCTGACTAAAAATCCCATCTTTTTGTCACTAGCTGAAATCAATTGTTCCTTGATCATCCTTAATCCTTGATCAAGGATTTATTTGTTTTGTTTTTGGGAAAAAGAGGGTTGAGAATGCAGATATGATTTAATTCCGTAACACACAGGTTGCCAGTTCCTCTGTAATTTTTATTCTTACAGTTGACTAGTTAATAGATTAAGTCAAGGCACAGCTTCTATCCTCTAGCCTAATGCCTTGATTTTATGGATAAATATATGCATATGTATACAATAGATGCTTAATAAAAGATTGTCAGCTAACTAGATGAATGAAATCAATTCAAATATGTTGTTCCATCTTAGATTGAGTTGTTGTACTTGGAGGAATAGGGTGCCTTTTAAAGAATTTGACTAGTTGACCCTTTGTTTTCTGCTCTTCTAGGCTATTCATAAAGCTGTGTTGAAAATGGATGAAGAAGGAGCAGAAGCTTCTGGAGCAACTGGCATTGAGACCCTACCAATGACTGTACCCAACATCATTAATTTAAACCACCCCTTCACAATGATGATTATAGATGACTATTCCAAATCTGTTCTCTTCATGGCAAAAATAATGAACCCTAAATGAAATTCAAATAGTAATGACCTCAGGCTGCCTAAGATTTCTTGCTGCTGTCACTGAATAAATGTTGTGACTTGAAATGGTTGAACTGGTTTATCACTGGAAATATTCACAGTAATAGCTCACATTTCTGAGCTATCATAACACCCCATTAGGTTGGGAGTACAAATGTTTTTTCCCCATTTTATAGATATAAAAATTGAAGCTCAGAGTTTTCTGGGAAACAAGACAAGCCACTTTTTATTGGTTGGTAGATGATTTAGAATGAATCAAAGCATTGAACAGCAGAATGTATGTTGGATTTGAAGTCCAGAGGGCCTGAGTTCATAGAATCATAAATTTACAAGCGGAAGAGACCTTAAAAACTATCTGATTCAACACCCTCAATCTAAAGATGAGAAAACAGATCCAGAGATGTTAAATAGTTTATATACCCAATGTCACACAAGTAGGAATAGAGCCAAGAATCAAACATAATTCATTTTACTGGAATTCCAGGGGCACCCCAAATTGTTGATTTTCCAGAACAGTATTGTGAAGTATCTCAAAAGAATTTGCAGGTTCAGACACATCTTCAAGTCAATGGACAAATTTTATTATAATTGCAATGCTACTTAAAATAGGTTAAATTCTAAAAGAAGTTAGCTAAGAGTCATGAACAAGAAGGTAAATTTCTAGGAAAAAGTAAGAGAAACCAGGTTAGTAATATTAGTTAGTAACCATGTTAGTAATATTTTGAGTTTATGGCTTAGAAGTACAATTGAGGAGTGGTCTGGTTCTGACTTTGTGTGCAAGTAAAGTACCCATAGTTTTCTGGGCAGAGCTTACACTATGTGAGGGTGGGTAGGGAGGGAAGATTGGGGGTCAGGACTCTTACAGAGGTGAGTATTTAGACCTGAAATGTCACTAGGTCAAGTGGCAGGCACAAATTTTGCTCTGTGCCTGTGTTAACTTTAAGCACTTCATTATTGTTACTCATTAGTCTGAGGAACCTCATTTTCATTGACCAATAGGCTGTTATCTGACAGCTAACAATATTTTGGGGCTCAGAATTCTGGTCATATAGAGTAAAATGGGACAGGATACATCATACCCAACTGCATCACTGACAAGACCAGGTGGCCTTGGGGTTGTTGCTACATCCTTTCTGAGAACTTTTCCACATCACTTTGACTCTTACTCTAACAAACTTTTCACTGGACTGTCCTGACTCTTCCAGACTTTTCAGTGAATTTTGTACTTAGTTTCCTCTTTTATAAAATGAGAAGGTTGAAATGAATGGCCTGGAAGGTCCCTCTGAGTGGCACATCTTGCATTCCTAAGCTGCACAATGAATTTTCCTGCTGTGTTCCCAACTATCAATAAGAAGCCATATACACACAAAAACTCACCATGTCTCTTTTAGCTATTATTGTTATTTTTGTGAGGAGGAACAATGAATATCTGCTTCTTCAAATGAATTTCAGAAATATAAACCAGCAGTTCAAAGCCCAACAGTAGAGCTTCATTCCTTGGAGTGAAAAAAATATATATATTCACTGACACAATAGAAATTCCTGGGAGAAAAAAAAACATACTAAGCTTTGTTGGTCATCTCAGAAAATATGGGCTTATTGGGACATTTTTGAAAAGCCAGTTTGAATGAAGAAGAAGGAGGCCAGTGGAGAAAAAATAGGGATGGGGGAAAGGTAATGCAGAGAATGGAAAAGGCATAGAAAAGATAGATTGGAATAACCCAAAAATAAAATTCTGACTTACTAAGCATGAGCCTTGTAGTTAACCCCTAAAGTAGGCTTACAACAGCCAGTATCTCTCTGGGTACAATCTAAAATGTAACAATGGCACCTTATTTCCACCAGAGGGTGCATTGTGGGCAGCCTACAAACTCTTCCAGGCTCCTGAACTCCAAGTTTCTGGAATCTCTTCCTCTTACTGATCTTGAAACCATTGCTGACTCAAAGTAATAGCTATTACATCTCCATTACTTAAGTAAGAAGAAATTGAACAGCCTTTTGAGATGCAGTTTTTTAAACTCTGAAAAGAGTATGGTACAGTTGAGAAAGCCTTTCAAAGGTATCAGCATAATAGATTTTAGAGCTAGAAGGAAACATTGGGATCATTTAGCCCAACCATTTTCTTAAAAGTGATCACAATGATTGTGAGTAGAATTGCCAGAATACAAAATTAAGTCTACCAACTTCAAAACTAATGTCCTTTTTACTTCATCTTTACTTCCACTCACACATCCATGGGGTTATATTAGTTATTTCCTCTTTTTGGTTTTTAATTTCTTCTTCACTAGAATAATGGGACTTTACTAGTTCTCTTAGGTCCTTTCTTCCAGTGTTAAGCATTCTAATATAAGATATTCTCAGCTCTGGGATATAGGCCATGTTCAAGGAAGATGTATACCTCTGGGAGGGCTGCTGAGCTCTTTACAAAATGCTTTCTATCTTTGGTATCTACCTAATCCATCTAACTCTCACCTGTGGCTCCAAGAAGCTCTAGCATGCCACACCCTGGTAAACTGTTTCAACAAATGGGCTAAACCAGTTTGAAGGTAACCAAGAAGTCTCAAGTGCTATAGTGAGTTAAAAGGGTGTCTACCACAAGCACATGAAAATTTCTCCTGGCAGAAGGGGTTGGTTGAGAACAATTTGTTCCAATTACCGTGAAGGCAGGTGAAGTGAGTACTGTTCAATTGTTAGAGTTTGGTTAGAAATAAAAGACACTAAGATGACCAACTGCATCTCGAGTCATCACAGGTCATCTTGATTCTATCTTGCCACTAAACAATGATGACTATAGAGGACAGAGTGATGTTGAAGACTTCATGTAACCCTGCTTAGCTAAATTCAATTTATTCACAAATTAAAAGACATCACCATACCATTTTATCATTTCTATACAACTTGAAAGTCCTGTTATGATAGGCAAGTGATGAAGCAGCAGATATGGATACAATGGGAGCTGTAGTCACAATCCTGCACACAGAAGGCCCAGGCGATAGGATCATCTTCTCACTGGAAGCAGTAGTGGTGTTTGGCAGGCTCCTGTATATCTGAGCAGCCTTTTAAGAATAACACTGCTGGGAAGAAAGGGACGGAGCCAAGATGGCAGAGTGAAAAGGTGACTCTCTGCGTCCTCCTCCAATCTTCTCTCAAATCAACAATAAAATAAGCCTCTGAACTGATCTTCAAGTCAAACGAATGCAGAAATATTTGGACACTGCTTGCTGATATCTCTGAAGAACTTCACATCAGGTTTGTCTAACTCGGACAGAGGGATAAACAGAGGACTCCGGTGTAGACCGGAAGTGAGGGTGGGATTCAGCTCAGCTCATTGTGGCAGAAACTCCAAACTCCAAACTCCAAACTCCAAATTCCAAATTCCAAACACCTGGAGTTTATCTGAGGCACTTGGTGCACTCTGCCCTGATTGGGGGCAGGTGTTCTGGCAGACTTGCCTTGTTTAAGGAGTAATTCAGACTTAGTCCTAGCCCCCACCAGCCCAGCACCTTAAGTTAATTCGCTGAAGTGCCCCAGGGCAAAGATCGTCAGCTGCCGTTTCAGCCGCCGTTTTTTTTTCCCTTACCTTAAAGAGATATCCACACTGTCTAAAAAAAAAATATGAAGAATCAAAAGAGAGCTCTCACCATAGACAGCTTTTATGAAGAGAAAGAAGTGATGACCCCAGATCCTGAGGTTCCTTTAGACAAAACTCCAAAGGAAGTTATTAAGGACCATCACTGGTCCCCTTTTCAAAAGGCCTTTCTGGAAGATTGCTTAAAGAACCTAATAAAAGAGCTGGAGGATAAATGGGAAAATAAATTGAAATGAGTGCAAGAAGGATACAGTATCTTGCAAGAAGGATATGATGCCCTGAAGAAGAGATATGAAAAAGACACCAATTTATTGAAAAATAAAATTAGTGAAGTGGAAAAAGAGTGCAATGAACAAAAAAATTCAATTGGCCAGTTACAAAAGGAGCTTAAAAAGGTAACTAAAGAAAACAACACTTTAAAAATAAGAATTGAACAAATGCAAATAAAAGACTCAATAAGACTTCAAGAATCAGTCAAACAAAAACAAAAAAAATGAAAAATTAGAAGAAAATAGGAAATATCTCCTAGGAAAAACAACTGACTTGGAAAATAGATCTAGGAGAGACAATCTAAGGATTATTGGACTTCCTGAAAGCCATGATGAAAAAAAGAATCTAAACACTATCTCCCAGGAACTCATGAAAGAAAACTGCCCTGAGATTGTAGAATCAGAAGGCAAAATCACCATTGAAAGAATTCACCGATCACCTCCTGAAAGAGATCCCAGAATTAAAACCCCAAGGAATATTGTGGCTAAATTTCAGGATTATAGCACCAAGGAAAAGATTTTGCTAGCAGCTAGAAAGAAACAATTCAAATACCGAGGATCAATAATTAGAATCACACACAATATGTCAGCCTCCACATTGAAGGATCGAAGGGCCTGGAACCAGATATTCCAAAGGGCAAAAGAACTTGGATTACAGCCAAGAATAACCTATCCAGCTAGAATGAGCATCATCCTCCAGGGAAGAAGATGGTCATTCAATGATATAGGTGAATTTCACCTATTTCTAATGAAAAGACCAGATGTGAACAAAAAATTCGACATCCAAACACAGAACTCAAGAGATGCATAAAAAGGTAAAAAGGAAAGGACTCTTGAGAACTTTATTTCTACTAGGGGGATGCTTAAAGTTTGGGGGTATAATTAACTAGATATTACTTTGATAATATGAAAAAGAGAACTAGAGGGGGAAAGGTTCTCATACTGGGGAAAAGAGGGAAAAAGTGGTAAAATAAGATCTTTAAAAAAAGGAGGTAAAAACAAGGTAAAATCTCTTGAAGAGGCTAAGAAAACCTAATATAATTGACAGAAACAGGGGAGGGAGATGAGCATTGTATAAATCTTACTCTCATCAGGTTGGGCTGTAAAAGTGTGTATCAGACACTTGATTTCACATAGAAACTTGTCTGTTGCTAGAGGGAAGTGGGAGGGAAAGGAGGAAAAGAAAGGAATAAACTAATAAAAGGGAAAATAGAAGAATCAGGGGAAAGGAGTACAAACAGGGGGAAGGGATCTAAAGGGTAGAGTATTGTTTGGGGGAGGAGGTCATCAAAAGCAAAGTACTGAGGAGGGGGGAAGGGAGAAAGGGGAAAGGAAAGGGGAAAACACAACTTGGGTAAATAAGATGGCAGGAAATAAAGAATTAGTTATTCTATCTGTGAATGTGAATGGGATGAACTCTCCCATAAAGCAGAAGTGGATATCAGACTGGATTAAAAACCAGAATCCCACAATATGTTGTCTACAAGAAACACATCCAAAACATAGTGACACATATAGGATGAAGGTAAAAGGCTGGAGCAGAAAATATTATGCTTCAGGTGAACAAAAAAAAGCAGGGGTAGCAATCCTTATCTCAGATCAAGTAAAAGTCAAGATAGATCTAATCAAAAGAGATAATGAAGGAAACTATATTTTATTAAAGGGTACCATAGATAATGTAGCAATATCAATAGTAAATATATATGCACCAAGTGCAACAGCATCCAAATTCCTAGGGGAGAAATTAAGAGAGATGCAAGAAGAAATAGACAGTCAAACTATACTAGTGGGGGATCTCAACCTTGCTCTCTCAGAATTAGATAAATCAAACCACAAAATTAACAAGAAAGAAAGTAGGGAGATAAACGAATTGTTAGAAAAGTTAGGTATGATAGATCTATGGAGAAAGTTAATGGAGACAGTAAGGAATTTACTTTTTTCTCAGCAGTCCATGGAACCTATACAAAAATTGACCATGTGTTAGGGCATAAAAACCTCAAAATCAAATGCAGAAAGGCATAAATAGTAAATGCATCTTTTTCAGATCATGATGCAATAAAAATCACATGCAATATGAGGCCAGGAGAAAATAAACCAAAAGTTAATTGGAAATTAAATAATCTAATCCTGAAGAATGAATGGGTGGAAGAGCAAATCATAGACACAATCAATAATTTCATCCAGGAGAATGACAATAAGGAGACAACATACCAAAATTTGTGGGATACGGCCAAAGTGGTTATAAGGGGCAATTTTATATCTTTAGATGCTTACTTGCATAAAATAGAGAAAGAAAACTTCAACGAATTGGGCTTATTATTTAAAGAAACTAGAAAAAGAGCAAATTAAAAACCCTCAATTCAATACCAAATTGGAAATTCTAAAAATAAAAGGAGAAATTAATAAAATTGAAAATAAGAAAACTATTGAATTAATAAATAAAACTAAGAGTTGGTT
>JAJPUD010008505.1:0-20142 GCA_023553655.1 Myrmecobius fasciatus | reverse complement strand
TTTTATTTATTAATTCAATAGTTTTCTTATTTTCAATTTTATTGATCTCCCCTTTAATTTTCAGAATTTCCAATTTGGTATTTATTTGAGGGTTTTTAATTTGGTCTTTTTCTAGCTTTTTTAATTGTAAGCCCAGTTCATTGATCTTCTCTTTCTCTGTTTTATGCAAGTAAGCATCTAGAGATATAAAATTACCCCTTATAACCGCTTTTGCCATGTCCCACAAATTTTGGTAGGTTGTCTCATTGTTGTCATTCTCCTGGATGAAATTTTCCATTGTGTCTGTAATTTGCTCTTTCACCCATTCATTCTTCAGGATTAGATTATTTAATTTCCAAATAACTTGTGGTCTATTTTCTCCTGGCCTTATATTACATGTGAGTTTTATTGCATCATGATCTGAGAAGGATGCATTTACTATTTCTGCTTTTCTGCATTTGATTTTGAGGTTTTTATGCCCTAACACATGATCAATTTTTGTATAAGTTCCATGAACCCCTGAGAAAAAAGTATACTCCCTTCTATTACCATTCAATTTCCTCCAGAGATCTATCATACCTAACTTTTCTAGCCTTTTGTTAACCTCCCTAACTTCTTTCTTATTTATTTTGTGATTTGATTTATCTAATTCTGAGAGAGCAAGGTTGAGATCTCCCACTAGTATAGTATTACTGTCTATTTCTCCTTCCATCTTCGTTAGTTTCTCCTCTAGGAATTTGGATGCTATACCACTTGGTGCATATGTGTTTGGTATTGATACCACTTCATTGTCTATGGTACCCTTTAGTAAAATATAGTTTCCGTCCTTATCTCTTTTAATTAGATCTATTTTTGTTTTTACTTGATCCGAGATAAGGATTGCTACCCCTACCTTTCTTTGTTCACCTGAAGCATAGACGATTCTGCTCCAGCCCTTTACCTTCACTCTGTATGTATCTCTATGTTTTAGATGTGTTTCTTGTAAACAACATATTGTAGGATTCTGGCTTTTAATCCAGTCTGCTACCCGCTTCTGTTTTATGGGACAGTTCATCCCATTCACATTCACAGTTAAAATAACTATATCTGTATTCCCTGCCATCTTATTTACCCAGAGTTATGATTTTCTCTTCCCTTTCCCCTCTCTCCTTTCCCCCCTCCCCAGTACTTTGTTTTTGATGACCACCTCCCACCAATAATCCTCCCCCCTTTAGAGTCCCTCCCTCCCCTTTATACCTTTCCCCTAATCCTTCTATTAGTTTATCCCTTTCCTTCCCACCTTACTACAAGGAGGGTCAGGCCTTTCTTTGAAGTCAAATGTGCCTGATATACTCTCTTAGAGTCCAATCTAATGAAAGTAAGGTTTACACAATACTCATCGCCCTCTCTTCTTTCCCTCAATTATATTAGATCTTCTATGTCTCTTTATGATATTTTATCTTATTTACCTGCTTTATTTTTACTTTATTTTGCCTCCTTCCCCCCTTTTTCTTTTTCAGTATGGTATCCCTTCCACCTCTAATTTCTTTTCCATTATTATCAAACATAATAAAAATAACAATGCTACCCAAACTAATTTACTTATTTAGTGCCATACCAATCAAACTCCCAAGAAATTATTTTACAGATCTAGAAAAAATAGTAGCAAAGTTCATTTGGAAGAACAAAAGATCAAGGATTTCAAGGGGACTAATGAAAAAAAGGCAGATGAAGGTGGCCTTCCTGTACCAGATGTAAAACTATACTATAAAGCAGCAGTCATCAAAACCGTTTGGTACTGGCTAAGAAATAGAGCAGTCAATCAGTGGCACAGGATTGGTTATCAGGACAATCTAGGCAATAACCTTAACGAATTAGTGTTTGATAAACCCAAAGACCCCAGTTTTGGGGATAAGCCCTCACTATTCGGCAAAAACTGCTGGGAAAATTGGAAACTAGTGTGGAAGAAATTAGGGCTTGACCCATACCTAACACCACATACCAAGACAAGATATAAATGGGTTCATGATCTAGATATAAAGAGTGACTTTGTAAGCAAGTTAGAGGAACGTAATATAGTTTACCTCTCAGACCTGTGGAGATGGAATAAATTTATGGCCAAAGAAGATCTGGAACTCCTAATTGAACACCAGATGGATAATTTTGATTATATTAAGTTAAAAAGTTTCTGTACAAATAAAACTAATTCAGACAAGATTAGGAGGGAAGCATCAAACTGGGAAATCATCTTTACATTTAATGGTTCTGATAAAGGTCTCATTTCTAAAATAAATAGAGAATTGTCTCATATATATAAGAATTCAAGCCACTCTTCAATAGATAAGTGGTCAAGGGATATGAACAGACAATTTTCAGATGATGAAATTAAAACCATCCATCTCTAGTCATATGAAAAGTTGCTCCAAATCACTATTGATCACAGAAATGCAAATTAAGACAACTCTGAGGTACCACTACACACCTGTCAGATTGGCTAAAATGACAGGAAAAGATAACAATGAATGTTGGATGGGGATGTGGGAAAACTGGGACACTAATACATTGTTGGTGGAACTGTGAATGGATCCAACCATTCTGGAGAGCAATTTGGAGCTATGCTCAAAAAGTTATCAAACTGTGCATACCCTTTGACCCAGCAGTGTTTCTACTGGGCCTATATCCCAAAGAGATCTTAGAGGAGGGAAAGGGACCCACATGTGCAAAAATGTTTGTGGCAGCCCTTTTTGTAGTGGCTAGAAACTGGAAACTGAAGGGATGCCCATCAATTGGAGAGTGGCTGAATAAATTATGGTATATTAATATTATGGAATATTATTGCTCTGTGAAAAACGACCAGCAGGATGATTTCAGAGAGGCCTGGAGAGACTTGCATGAACTGATGCTGAGTGAAACGAGCAGAACCAGGAGATCATCATACACAGCAACAACAGTATTACATGATGATCAATTCTGATGGACATGGCTCTCTGCAACAAGGAATTGTCTCAAACCAGTTCCAATTGTTCACTGAAGAAAACCATATACACCCAGAGAGAGGGATATGAAATATGGACCACAATGTAACATTTTCATGCTCTCTATTGATATTTGCTTGCATTGTTTTGCCTTTCTCTGATTTTCTTTTTTTTTTCATGTAGATAGGATTTTTCTTGCATAACTTGTCAAGTATTTCAACATTATTAACATGTAGTGGACTTCCTGCCATCTAGGGGAGGGGAGATGACTGTGGGTAAAATTTGTAATGGAAAGCTTTGTAAAGACCAATGCTGGGAAACTACCCATACACATGTTACACAAATAAAAAAGCTTTAATAAAAAAAAAAAAGAATAACACTGCTCACTTCCAGGTATAAAGAAATGGCTAGAAAAGGCATTTGAAATATTGCCTGTTTACCCAAACCTAACCTGATTACCACAGCAAGCAGGGATTCCACCCTATGGTCAAAGCACTAAAAATGTACAAAAACTTATGCAAAACTGATTCTGCTCACCATTGGTACATGGAATTCGTGCATGCTTATAGACAACACTAAATCCAGTGGACCTGAAAGACAAACAGCTTTTGTAGTGAGAGAATTCAGCAGGTGTTGCATACAAATAGCAGTTCCCTGAATAAAACAAAGCTGATAAATGGAGATCAGCTTCCTGAAGTCAGAGCTGGATACACATTTTTCTGGAGTGGGTGAAGGGGTGTGCTGTCAAACTGTTGTAGATTTTGCAATCAAAACCAATCTAGTAACCGAGCTCATATGCCTTCCAAAAGGAGTGAATAACAAGCTCATGATGATGCGATTGCCATTTGCAGGAAAGCATCATGCCACCTTCATTAGTGCCTATGCTCCCACCATGAAGAATCCTGATGAAATCAAAGAAAAAATTTATGAAGACCTGGATACCCTGATAATCAATGTACCAAAAGAGGACAAGTTTATACTTCCGGGGGACTTTAATGTTAGAGTAGGTTCAGACTATCAGACATGGCAGGGACTCCTTGGGAGGAATGGAGTTGGAAACAGGAACAGCAATGGTCATTTACTACTGAAGACTTGTGCATCTCATGACCCTCTCATTACTAATACTGTATTCTGTTTAACTAAATGCAATGAAACTCCATGAATGCAATCTCACACAAAACATAATCATTTAATAAATTATTGATTTAGTAGAAGAGACAAATAGGTTGTGAGAGTGACAAAGGCAATGTGTGGCACAGGGTTCTGAACTGACCATAGACATCCTCTCCAAGCTGAATATTTGCATTCAATAAAAGCAGTGGCCTCGAGGCAAAAAGACTATGAAAAGAATCGATGTGGACAGATTAGAGCATTACTCTGGAGGATAAATTGAGCCAATATAGTTTGCAGCAGTGAAGCAGAAAAAGAATAGAACCTTTCAGAGATCTGATGTAGAGCACTGCATTTGCTCATCTGAGTCAGAACAGTCTCAAGCATTAAGACTGATTTGATGAAACTGATGGGGAAATTCAGAAGCTGCTAAATGAAAAGGAAGAACTCCTCAGGGCACACCACCAAGACAGCACATCTCAAGAAGATAGCATTAAATTCCATCAAAAGTAAAGTACAATTGAAACTTAGAGAGATTCAAGATACTTGGCTCAGTAAGAAGGCAGATGAAATTCAATTTTATGCTGTTATAACAGTCCAAAATGCTTTTTTAATGTATTAAAGGTTATTTGTGGGCCAAAGAACTATGGTACATCTCAACTACTCAGTGCTGATGGAGTCACATCAATTAATAAAAGGGACATGATCCTAGAGACATGGATTGAACATTTCCATAGTGTTCTCAACAGACTGTCATCAATAAATGCTGAAGCCATTGACCATATACCTCAGATTGAAATCAATCACTCCCTACTGAAGGTCCTACTAAAGAAGTTTTGAAGACTCTTTGGCTGCTTTGTGTAGCAAAGCACCTGGTGCTGATTCTTTTTCAGCTGAGATTTACAAGGTGGAGTGTCCATTGCTCATACAAAAGCTGACTTAAATTTTCCAGATTATATGACAAGAGGAGGTCATGCCACAAGAGTTCAAGGATGCCTCCACTGTCCATCTCTATAAAGGTAAAGTGAATAGATTGTCCTGTGACAATCACAGGGGGAAGGGAGGGCATATCTCTCTTAGTCATTGATGACAAGATTCTTGCCAGAATTCATCTGATACTACATCTAGAAGTCATCTACCTAAAAGCCAGTGTGGCTTCAGAAGGGAGCAAAAAAAAACAGTTGACATGGTTTTTGCTGCCCAACAACTTCAATATAGAACAGCGATCTATATGCAACTTTTGTAGATCTGACCAAGGTCTTTGCTACTGTCAGTCACAAGTGCTTATGGAAAATTATGTCAAAATTTGTTGGCTCAGAGAAGTTCATCAATACAGTATATCAACTTCACAACGGCATGTTTTCCTGGGTTCTGGACAATGGAAAATGCTCTTGAGCTTTTCCAGTCACCAATAATGTAAAACAAGGCTGTGTGCCTACTCCCATGCTTTTTAGCATGGTGTTTTTGGTCATGCTGTCAAATGCCTTCAATAAGGACAAACATGGCATCAAAGTCAACTATTGCACTGATGGAAAATTCTTTGACTTGAAAAGGCTACAAGCCAAAACTAAAGTAGAGAAAGTATTGAAGCATGATTTTTTGTTTGCAGATAATAATGCACTCAATTCAGCCTTTGAAGCTGAGATGCAACAAAGTATGGATAGATACTCTGCAGCTTGTGCTAATTTTGTTCTAACAGTTAACATCAAGAAAACACAGGTGCTCCATCATCCAGCATCACACCATCCATGTGCAGAACCATCAGGTACAGCAAATTGAATGGTTTTGAATGCTATGAATAAATTCACTTACCTTAGCAGTATACTTTCCAGATATGTACACTTTGATAATGAGGTTGACACACACATTGCCAGAGCTAGCTCAGTGTTCAGAAAGCTCCAAGGAAGTGTAGGAGAGAAAAGGCAAGGTCAATAGAGCCACTGTACTGACCTCATTGTATGCCTGTGAAATTTGGACAGTGTACCAGAGTCTTGCCAGGAAATTGAATCACTTCTATTTGAAATGTCTTAGGAAGATTCTGAAGACCACCTGGCAGGACAAAATATAAGACAACGAGGTCCTTTCTTGAACTAAATTTTCAAGCATTCCAACTCTACTGCAGAGAGCACAACTCCATTGGGAGTTATTCAAATGCCAAATGTATGTTTGCCAAAAAGGAGAACTCACAGAGGACAAGCACTTACAAAGTAATCAGAAAAAGTTATTTAAGGATATTCTCAAGGTTTTTCTTAAGAACTTTAGAACTGAACATATAACATGGGATACAATGACACAGAACTGCCCAGTTTGGTATGCCCTCATCAGATAAAGTGTTTTGAGCAAAACAGAATTGAATTAACTCAGAAGAAATATGGGATGCACAAAATTAGAGAAGCCATCCCAAATTTTCACAGGGCCATTTGTATCTGATCTGTGGCAAAGCATAACCAGTTTGTATTGATGTGATCAGCCATAGTCAGACAAATTAACTTGATTCTAAACATAATGATATCATTTTGGTCCTATTCAAGAACAGAAAACAACCAACCAATTTTTCAACTCTAATTTTTTATGTTTATGGTCAACTCCATTTTACATTCTATATCTTTGAATTTTTATTTAAGAAAATTAATCAATCAACAAATATTTACTAAAACCTAGTATGTACCATTGTTGGGTATAGAGCCAATCTCAGAACTAGGAAGTTTTCAATTTAATTTCTATCTGAAACACATGCTGGTTGTGTAATCCTGAGCAAGACAATTTTTCATTTAATTTTATTTTTACTTCTACCTCTTACCCTCCATGGAAATTTTTAAAAAGAGAGAAAAAAGAAAACTGTTGTAGTAAATAAATATTGTTAAACAAAATAGATTCCTATATGGGCTATGGCCAAAAATAAATCTATGTTTCATTTTATACCTGAGTCCATTCAGAATTCAATGTTGTTTGTCTACAATATTGTTACTGAATTAAAATAATTATTGTGATTCTCCTCCCTTCAATATGTATGAGACTATACAAGTCTTCCCAGGTTTCTCTTTAATTATCTTTTTATTTTTTATAGCTCAGTAAGATTCCACTACATTAATGTAACATCATTTATCTAGACATTCATCAATTAATAGCTACCTTTTTAGTTTCTAATTCTTTACCATTACAAAAAGATCTGCTATAATATTTTTGTATACATAGGGTCTTTTCCTCTTTGATCACCTTTGAGTATTGCCTGGCAATGGGATTACTCTGTTGAAGGGTATGCACAATACAATAATATTTGGGAGTATAGTTCCAGATCTGAGCAAATTACTTAGTGCTTCAGGCAATTCTGTGGCATAAAACACAGAGTGGATGCAGCATTGCATTGGTAGAGAGAATTTCTTTTGAGGAACCCAATACCAATTAAATCATGGGTATGAACCCAAAAGAAAAATGTGTCAGGCATTGTGCAAGGATTTGGGAATATAAATGCAAAGACTGAATATTTATTCTCCTCAAGGAGTTTACATTTCTTGGGATTGGAGGTGAGGATAGCCAATAAAATGTGTTTGTCAACAGTATATGTACAAAATAAGTGCACTTTCTCTGATGAATTCCAAAAAAAAATGAAAGAGAAACTAGCAGAAGAGAATTCATGAGAACAGGGTCAATCTTACTCTTAGAAAGAAAAGATTCTTTTCTGTAAAGTGACATAATTTGAAAAGAGGACTCCAAGTATAATTATCTGAAATTTCACCATGAGAATGTTATCCCTTTGGGGTAAAGCTTTGGCTTCTGTTAAAATATAGCATATCTGGATGCAGAACCAAGATGGCAGAGTAAAGGCTTTTTCAGGGATTCTACCTGAGCTCTTCCCCAAACCCCTCCAAATACCTATAAGTAATAACTCCAAACAAATTTTAGGATGTTAGATCCCACAAAAACATAGAGTTAAACAATTTTCCAACTGAAAATGACTTAGAAGATCACTAGTAAAGGTCTGCTGTACTCTAGAAGGAGAGCAACAATACTAGGCCATGCTGCCACAGCCTTGGCCCTAGCAAACCAGGAGTAGACATTGGAGTCTCTGAATCAATGGCAGCCCTGGTGATTTCCAAATCTCTCATCCCACAGACATCAAAGACAACTTTGAAGATCATCAGTAAAAGTACTCACTAGAGTAAAAGGGGCTTGGAAACCAGCAAACCAGGAATGCGCCTTGGGAGCCACTGAATTGCAGCAGTGGTAACAAAACTAGCAACAAGAGCAGAGACATGCCTTCTGAAGGTTTCAGCTCACAAGTTAACAGGGTCAAATAGTTGATTAAAAAGAGGTCTCTTTACTAACACTGAGGCATGACTGTTGCTTTGCCCATAGTCAGTTCCAGGACACAATCCTGGCTCACAGTCCCAAGACAAGGAGGAGAACTAATACACTACAACTTCCAGCCACAGAGGAGGGGGGACTCTGCTCTTAGTTCTAGAACAAAAAAGAGTGTTTTTTGCCACTCAGACCAGAGCATAGGCCAGGAGAGTAGTAAACATATTTCTCCTTGGAGCATATCATTTGGAAGAAAAGAAAACTTATAGGCCTCCAGGAATATATCTGAAAACAGCTTTACAAAACCCCTGAAGCTTTGGTCTGTATACCCTTCACCCTAGAAACAAAGCCCTACTTTAACAAAGACTTAAAGGTCAAATAATAGGTTGGGAAAATGAACAGACAACAGAAAAAGATTCTTACCATAGAAAGTGCCTAGAGTCACAGGGAAGTTCAAAGTACACACTCAGAAAAAGATAACAAAAGTCAAAGTTCCTACATCCAAAGTCTCCAAGAAAAATAAGAATTGGTCTCAGATCATGGAAGAGCTCAAAAGGGATAATGAAAATCAAGTAAGAAAGGTAAAGGAAATAATGGGAAGAAAAATAAGAGTGATACAAAAGGAAATACAAAAAAAACTAATAAAGAGAAGAATGCCTTAAAAATCAAAACTGGCCAAATGAAAAAAAAAAAACAGTTACAAAGGATCACTGAGGAAAATAATTCCTTAAAAATTAGATTTGAGCAAACGGAAGTTAATGACTTTATCAGAAATCAAGAAAAAATAAAAAAAGATCAAAAGAATGAAAAAAAGAGAAAACAATGTGAAATATCTCATTGGAAAAACAACTGCCCTTGAAAATAAGATCCAGGAGAGATAATTTTAAAGTTATTGCACTACCTGAAAGCCATGATCCAAAAAAGAACCTAGACATCACCTTTCAAGAAAATATCAAGGAAAACTGTACTGATATTTTAGAATATGAGGGCAAAATAGAAATTGAAAGAATCCACTGATCACTTCCTGAAAGAGATCCCAAGATGAAAACTGCCAGGAATATTATAGCTAAATTCCAGAACTTCAGGGTCAAGGAGAAAATATTGCAAGCATCCAGAAACAATTCAAGTATAGTGGAGCCACTATCAGGATTATGCACATTTGAGTGGCTTCTAAATTAAAGGATTGAAGGGCTTAAATTATGATATTACAGAAGGCAAAAGAGCTAGGATTATAAGCAAGAATCATCTACCCAGTCAAACTGAGTATAATTCTTTGGGGGAAAGTGGATATTTAATGAGATAGAGGACTTTCAAGCATCCATGATGAAAAAAAAAAGCTGAAAAGAAAGTTTGATTTTCAAATACAGGTATTTGAAATATATATATAATATATAATATTATTTATAGTATAATATAATATATAATGTGTTATATATCATGTAATTATATTATACAATATATAATTATATATAATATATATATATTATTATATTATATATTATATTGTATATATTATATATAAATGTATAATATAGATTATATATTTATGTGTAAATATATATTTTGACAGAGGGTGTGTCTCTGAAAGGATGATACCTAAAAAAATTAAAATTAAGGGGTGAGAGAGTAATATACTGGGAACAATGGAAGAGTAGAAGTAGAATGGTTTAAGTTATCTGCCATAAAAGAAGCAAGAAAAATTTTTACAAGAAAGGGGACTAGGGAGAGGGTAGGGTGAGTAAGTGAACACTATTCTTATCAGAATTGGCTCAAAGAGGAAATAACACTCAATATGGGTATATAAATCTATCTTATCCAGCAGTAAAGTAGATGTGGAAGAATATATGACAAGGGGGGAGAGTGATAAAAGGAAGGTCATATTGAGGGACAGTGTGATGAGAAGTGAAATACTTTTTAGGAGGAATAAGGTGAAAGGAAAGATAATAGAATAAACAGGGGCAGGGGAAATACAGATAGCAATAGTAATTTGATAAGAATTTTTAAACAAGTTTCTGTGATTAAGGCCTCATCTCTCAAATGTCTAAGGAACTGAATCAAATTTATAAAAAAAAAAAATCAGAGCCTTTCCCTAATGGATAAATGATCAAAAGATATGAACAGTTTTCAGATGAATGAATCAAGCTATTTATGCCCATATGAAAAATATTCTCTAACTTACTATTGATTGAAGAGATGCAAGTTAGGAGAGGAACAAAGATAGCAGAGAGTAGACAGATTTTTTTCTGAGCTTTTCCTAGCTTGCCTAAGAACAACACCAGATCAAGCCTTTCAACTGTTTTTTGGAGTTACAGAACCCACAAATATTTGGAGTGTTACAAATTTCCAGCAGAAGATATTTTGGAAGAATTTCAGGAAAGATCTGTTTAAATGAGGCACTGGCAGGGGGGAGGTGGCCCAGTACAAACACAGCACAGAGACCTAAGGTAGAGTGGCCTCCAGTACCTGTAAATTACCAACAGGTTAATTCAGCACCATTGCCATTCTGTCCTGGTTCAGAATCCAATGGATCAGTAGACTAGCATCTAGTCTAGTTAGATCTAAACATCTAAAGCAATTACAAAAAGCAAATAGTGAGCCCCTGACCCCCAGAATAATGGGGACTTGACCATGTCCAACCCACATAGGAAGGAAACCAACAGCATTGTTCCCAAGACAGCATGAAGTCTATGTAGCCTGTAGAGGAAAGTTGGAACAATCTCCCCTTTGCCCTAAAAGCAGACCTCAACCTTTAAAAATGAGCAAAAAAAGCAAAAAGAGCTCTGACCATAGATAGCTTTTATGGAGAAAGGGAAGAACAGACCTCAAACCCTGAGGACACTAAAAAAAAATCTCCAGATGAAGATCCAAAGTGTGATATGACTTGGTCTCCATTTCACAAAGCTCTCTTGGAAGAATTCAAAAAGGATATTAAAAGAGAATTAGAAGAAAATGGGGAAAGGAAATGAGAGCTGTGGAAAGGGAAACACAGAAATTATCTGAAGAAAACTTAAAAAATAGATTTAGCTAAATGAAAAAAGCATATTATTCTTTACAAAATAAATTTGACAAAATGGAAAAAGAAAACAACTCCCTGAAAAACAGAATTTGTGAAATGGAAAAAAATTCAATGAACAAAACAACTCATTTAAAAGTTCAATTGTCCAAATGCAAAAGGAGATTTTTTTAAAGCTAATAGAAAAAATAATTCACTAAAAATGAGAATTGAACAAATGGAATTGAATAACTCAATTAGACATGAAGAATAAGTCAAACAAAACAAAAAAATGAAAAAAATAGAAGAAAATGTAAAGTACCTCATTGGAAAAATAACTGACCTGGAAACAATAGATCAAGGAGAGACAATCTAAGAATTATTGGACTTCCTCAAAACTATGATTGAAAAAAAATAGCCTAGAAAACATCTTTCAGGAAATCATTTAGAAAAACTGCCCTGAGGTCTTAGAACCAGAGAGTAAAATAGTTATTGAAAAAATTCACCAATCACCTCCTGAAAAAGATCCCAAAATAAAAACTTCAAGGAATATCATAGCTAAATTTCAGAATTGTCAGTTCAAGGAGAAAATACTGCAGCAGCCAGAAAGAAACAATTCAAATATCAAGGAGCCACAGTCAGGATTGTCCAGGCCCCATCAGCTTCCAGTTTAAAGGATTGAGGGGCCTAGAATATGATATTCCAAAAGGCAAAGGATCTGGGACTGCAGTGACGAATCAACTGTCCAGCAAAATTAAGCATTATCTTTCAGGGGAAAAGATGGACATTCAGTGAAATAGATGAATTTCATTTATTTTTGATGAAAAGACCAGAGATGAACAAAAGATTTGATCTTCAAGTACAGAACTCAAGAGAAGCACAAAAAGTTAAAAAAGGAAAGAAAAACCTATGCTTCTTTTAAAAGTTAAAAAATTTACATCCTTATATGGGAAGATGATACGTTTAACTCTTGAGAACTGTAACTCTGTTAGGGATATACTTAGAGGATGTAGGTATAATTTGACTTTATTGTTATGATATTTAAAAAAAACTAGAGGTGGAAAAGACATTGTATTGGAAGAAAAGGGGAAGGCTATAATCATTGTGTGGAACTTAATCTCATTTGATTTGGCTCAAAGAGAGAATATGACATATTTTGTTTCATAGAGAAACTTGTCTCACCTTACAGGGAAGTAAGAAGAGAAAAGGGAAAGGAAAGAGGGATGCTAATAGAAGGGACAACAGAAGTAGAAGGAGAAATGGATAAGAAAGAAGGGAGGGACTGTAAAAGCAGAGGGCAAATTGATGGAGGTGGTGGTCAAAAGCAAAACACTGGGGAGAAGGGAAAAGGGGAAAGAAAAGAGAAAAGCATATAACTTGGGGAGAATAAGATGGTGGGAAATACAGAGTTAGTCATTTTAACTATGAATGTGAATGGGATGAATTTTCCGATAATTAAGAAGCAGAAAGCAGACTGGATCCTACATTATGTTGTTTACAAGAAACAAATTTAAAGCAGAATGATACATACAGAGTAAAGGTACAAGTCTTGATCAGAATCTATTCTGCTTCAGCTGAAGTGAAAAGAAAAAAAAAAAGCAGGGGTAGTGATCCTGATCTCAGATAAAGCAAAAGCAAAAATAGATCTAATTAAAAGAGATAAGGAAGGAAATTACATTTTGCTAAAGGATACCATAGGTAAGGAAGTAATATTAATACTAAATATATATGAGTTCTGAAGATGGAGCCAAGATAGCAGAATAAAACCAGAAAGCTATTTGAACTCTCCCCATTTCCCTTCAAAACCACATGAAACCAAGACTCTAAATAGAGTCTTGGAATGAAACTATTCCCTAGCTCAAGATAGATGGGAAAAACGTCAAACAAAATGAGTCCCAGTGAGGTGAAAAGGGTGTTCATCCCAGTTCAGAAAAAGCTCTGGGAAAGTAGATGACAAGGTCTTAATCACAGCAAATCAGCAATTAAAACTATCAGTCCTGGCTCAGTAAAGGAGCAAGATCAGTGGGCAACCTCCAGTACCAGTTCAGAAGGCAAATTCTGGAAAGCCAGCCTGTTTTCTGAAAGGAGAAGGCAAAACTGCTCCTTACAAAAAACAGGGGGCCCCTGTGCTCAAAGCCAAGGCTCAGAGATGCACAGGAAGCTTGAGACAGTGCCTCCTTTTCCCCAGGAGAAGAGCACAACCATAAAAGTAAAAAAAAATGAGCAAAAATCATAAAAGAACTTTGATAATAGAAAGCTATTATGGTGACAAAGAAGACCAAAACATCAAATCAGATGAGGATAAAATGTTCATAAAGCAAATCTCAAAGACTGATATAAATTGGTCTCAAGTCCAAAGAGTCTTCTTGGAATTGCTCATAAAAGATTTTAAAAGGCAAATAACAGAGGAAGAAGAAAAAATGAGAAAAGAAATGAGAGGTATGCAAGAGAGAGTCAACAGATTGAAAAAAGAAGTAAAAAAAAGTTGACTGAAGAAAATAACTTCTGAAAAAATACAATTGGCCAAATGCAAAAAAAAAAAAATCACTGAAGAAAACACTTTCAATAGTAGAATTACCAAAGGGAAAAAGATAATTAAAGAAAATCATTAAAAACTAAAACAGGATAAATGGAATCTAATGACTCCATGAGGCAGCAAGAATCAATAAAAATATAAAGAATAAAAAATGGAAGAAAATATGAAATACTTCATTGGAAAAACAGCTGACCTGGAAAATAGATCCAGAAGAGATAATTTTAAAATTATTGACCTACCTGAAGGCCAACCCAAAAAAGGGCCTGGATAGCATTCTGCAACAAATCATTAAGGAAAACTGCCACAATATTATAGAAACAGAGGAGAAATAGTCATTGAAGGAATCTATCAATCACCTGTGAAAAGAGATCACACAAGGAAAACCTCAAGGAACATTGTTGCAAAACTACAATCTCAAGGGGAAAATACTGCAAGCTGATATATAAAACAATTCAAATATCAAGGAGCAACAGTCAGGATTACCCAGGATCTGGCAGTTTCTACAATAAAGGATTGGAGGGCCTGGAATATCATATCCCAGAAGGCAAAGAACTCAGAGTTACAACCAAGAATTAGCTTTAGCATCATCTTTCAGGGAGGTGATGGAGCTTCAGTGAAGTAAGAGCTTTCAATTATTTCTATTGAAAAAAAAAAGATCTAACCAGAAAATTTAATCTACAAACCTATGACTCGAGAGAAGCATAGTAAGGTAAACAGAGGGAAATATATATAGTATTTATCGGTTAGACTGTGTGCATCCCTAGATGGAAAAATGATATCTGTAACTCTTGAGAACTATATCTGTCACTAGGACAGACAGGGGAGGACATCACATGAATGGACTCTGATGTGATGATATCAAAGAAAAAGACATTAAGGGGTGGGAAATGGTGTATAGTGGTGAAAAAGAGGAAGGTGGAGCTATAAAGGGACACAGAACACCTATTATAATTGAGGGAAAGAAAGAAGGGGAATGCACATTTTCTGAAGCTTGATTTCATAAGTTTTGGCTCTAAGAGGGAATAACTTAATCATTCAGTTGGGTATAGAAATTTATCTAACCCTATAAAGAAGTAAGAGGAAAAAGAGGAAAGAAAAGAACAGCAGGATAGAAGAGAACAGAAACACTAGGAAAAAAGGTAAGAGAAGGGGAAGTAGTGACAGAAGATAAGGTAGTCGGTGGGGTGGGTAAAAACCACTTTTAAGGACAGGGTGAAAAGAGAGAACAAAAGTATATACAGAGGAGAAAATAGTATGAAGGGAAATACAGAGCTGGCAATCATAACTATGAATGTGAATGGGATGAACTCTCCCATATAACAGAAGCAAATAGCAGAGTGGATTAAAAAACAAAATCATATATGTTGTTTGCAAGAAACACATTTGACACAGAGAGACACAGAGTAAAGACTAGAACAGAATTTACTATGCTTCAGCTAAAGGAAAAAAAAACAGGGATAGGAAATCTGATCTCAAATAAAGCAAAAGTAAAAATAGATCTTATTAAAAGTACATCTTGATAAAGGGTACTGTTAAACAATGAAGTAGCAACAATAATAAATGAATATGCACCAAGTGATGCAGCAGCCAAGTTCCCAGAAATTTTAAACCAGTTACAGGAAGAAATAGACAGCAAAATTATACTAGTAGGGGAACTCAACCTTCCCCTCTCAGAATCAGGCAAACCTAACCACAAAATAAACAAGAAGGAAATGAGGGAAGTTAATAGAAGCATAAAAAACCTAAATATGATAGCCCTCTGTAGAATATTGAATAGGGTCAGAAAGAAATACTCTTTTCTTGATACTACATGGCACCTACACAAAAATAGTAAATATATATGCATCAAGTGGTATAGCATCCAAATTCCTAGAGAAGTTAAGAAAGCTACAAGAAGAAATAGTTAGCAAAACTATACTAAACCATCACCAAACATCATTGTAATGGGGATAAACTAGAAACATTCCAAATAAGATTAGGGGTGAAACAAGCTTGCCCACTTTCACCATTACTATTCAACAGTGTATTAGAAATGTTAGCTTAAGCAATAAGAAAAGAAAAAGAAATTAAAAGAATTGGAATAGGCAATGAGGAAATATAACTATTACTATTTACAGATGATATGATGGTGGAATAATTAGAGAATCTTGGAGAACCAACTAAAAACTACCAGAAACAGTTCACAACCTTAGAATTTAATTTACTTTATTTTATTAATAAAATATATTAATTTACTTTAGCAAAGTTGTAGGATACAAAATAAATACACATAAATCATCATCATTTCTTCATGTTACCAACCAAGTCCAGCAGCAAGAGAAATTCCATTTAAAATAATTGTAGATAATATAAAATATTTGGGAGCCTACCTGCCAAGACAAAACTAGGAATTATATGAACACAATTACAAAACAATTTCCACACAAATAAAGTCAGATCTAATCAATTGAAAGAAAACCAAGTGCTTATGGGTAGGCCCAGCTATAAAAATGATAATTCTACTTAATTTACTTATTCAATGCCATATCAATGAAACTCCCAAGAAATTATTTTACAATGCTAGAAAAAAATAATAACAAAGTTTATCTGGAAGAACAAAAGATCAAGAATTTCAAGGAAATTAATGAAAAAAAAATGCAAATGAAAGTGGCCTAGCTTTACCAGACCTAAAACTATATTATAAAGCAGTGGTCATTAAAACAATTTAGTACAGTCTACAAAATAGAGTAGTTGATCAGTGGAATAAGTTTTAGTTTAATTAGTTTCATAAGACAATAATTTGATAAACCCAAAGATTCTAAATTCTGGGAAAAGAACTCACTATTTGACAAAATTTGCTGGGAAAACTGGAAATTAGTATGGCAGATACTAGGCATTGACCTATACCTAACACCCTATACCAAGATAAGGCCAAATGGATTCATGATTTAGACATAAATAGTGATAATATAAGCAAATTAGAACAAAGGAAGGCTACCTCTTGGATCTGTAGAGAAGGAAGGAATTTGTGACCAAAGAGGTTGAATACATTATGGAATGCAAAATGGATAATTTTGATTTTATTAAGTTAAAAGGTTTTTGTACAAATAAAACCAAGCAGAAAAGATTAGAAAGGAAGCATTAATCTGAAAATATTTTACATCCAAGGGTTCTGATAAAGACTTCATTTCTAAAATATATAGAGAATTGACTCAAATTTATAAGAATTCAAGCCATTCTCCAATTGATAAATGGTCAAAAATATGAACACTCTTCAGGTCAAGAATTTAAAACATTTCTAGTCATATGAAAAAATACTCTAAATCAATATTGATCAGATAAATGCAAATTAAACAACTCTGAGGTACCACTACACATGTGTCAGATTGGCTAAGATGACAGCAAAAGATAATAATAAATGTTGGAGGGGATGTGGGAAAATCAGAACACCAATACATTGTTGGTGGAGTTGTGAACTAATGAAATCATTCTGGAGAGCAATATGGAGGCATCCCCAAATCGCTATCAAACTATGTGTCCCATTTGGTCCAGAAGTATCTCTACTGGGCCTGTATACCAATGAGATTATGAAAAAGAGAAAATGTTTATAGCAGCCCTTTTTTTAGTGGCAAAGAACTGGAAACTGATTAGATGCCCAAAGATACTGTTTATAATTCCTTTCTCTGCTTTGACTTTCTTTGATTTCTATAATAAGGCCATACATTTATCATAGTAGAAATTTGATAGTATCTCTTCTTTGGGAAAATCAGAAAGTAGTGTAGCAAAAGGTAGCTATAAACCAACATAGCACTTTATATGCCATAAAAACTCCAAATGAATATGTGATATGTAAAAAAGATATGACCTCATAAACAAGTTAGAAGAAAAAGAAAAAAAATGACCTTTCTGAGTGAAGGATAAGACAAGAGTTAATGGCCACATAATAGAGTGTCACAAAATATAAAACAAAAAATTTTGACTTGTTTTTCAGTTATGTGACCATTTGGGGTTTTCTTGGCAAAGATACTGAAACGGTTTGACATTCCTTTCTCCAGCTTATTTTACAGATGAGGAAACTGAGGCAAATGGTGAATGACTTGCCCAAGGACAAACACAAGTAATTATCTGAAGCCAAATTTGAATTCAGGAAGATATCCTACTGACTCCAGGCCTATTCACTGTACCACCTTGCTGTCCCAAATTTTGATTATAAAAAACTAAATGTTTTTGCACAAACAAAACTGATGAAGCTAGAATTAGATTAAAAACAATCATCTTGGAAAATATGTGGAAATGTTTCTCTAATAAAGGTTTTATTTACAAGATAAATAAATAAATTATTCAAATTTATAAGAATATCCCCAGTTGATATAACAGCAATCATTCAAAGGAAAAACATATAAAAATGTTTTAATTCACTAACTGTTAAAGAAATATAAATTAAAATAATTCTGACATTTCAACTCACCCCTTTCAGAGTGTCAAAGTTGATTTTAAAAAAGACAAATGTTGAAAAAGCTAGTATATTAATGCATTGTTGGTAGAGCTGTGAATTGGCATAGCAATTTTGGAAACCAATTTGGAAACATGCTCAAAATTACCTGATTTTTTTAAGATCAGAGAAGCTATAATCTCTTTGACCCAGAAATACAATTACAAAGTTTATATCCTAAAGGTATTAAAGAAAAAAAAATAACTGTATGTACAAAATTATTTATAGCTGCTCTTTTTGTACTAATAAAGTACTGGAATGTAAGGGAGTAGTATCCTTCAATTGGGAGAATGACTGGACAAATTAATATATAAGCAGGCAATGGAATATTGCTAAGCTATAAGAAGTTGTGAAAGGATGATTTCAGTGAAACCTAGGGACATTTGTTTTCATCAGTAATGAAAAATGAAGTGAGCAGATCCAGGACAATTTAAACAATAGCAAAAAATCCATTAAAAAAAACTGAAGAAATTTAGAACTCTTATCAATGCCATGAGCAACTGTAATTCTAGAGGACTGATGATGGAACATGTTAACTGCTTCTTAAGAGAGAGGTAATAGACTCAAGTTACAGAATGACAATGCAGCTGCTTACAAACTTTAGGGACAGGGAACTAAATACTTTCAAAGGCATTTCCTTCAGAATAAAGAATATAGAATATTTTATTTTATGAAGCTTTACCAGGATAGTGATTTTCAGTTTCATGAATAATTTTGATTTGTTATCCTGTGTGATTATTACTATGTTTTCCAATGTGCTCTCCCAATGGAAGTGAAAACAGAAAGTTTCTTTATTGTCCCTTCCCCAAGGGCTTTATATACATACCATTTTTTTCAACCATTCTATTTCTGTTCATGCTGTTCCATTCTACATAAACAAATGCTCTTATTTCTATCTCCACTTATTGTTTCAAGGTTAGGCTCAAGCCTTATTGTCTCTATGAAGTCTTCTTTAGCTAAAATTGATTAGTGTCTGTATGATATTTTAAAGTTTCCATTGAATTTTATAGCTATAATAACTATGTGAGGTGAGCAGTACAAATTTCAAAATTTCCATTGTGCAAAGGAGAAGAGTGAAGTTCAGAGAAATGGAGCAAATTGAAAGAGAAAAGCAAATTTGAAAAATGAATGACTGGTTAAGAAAATGGTATGTGAAAATTAAAGCCAAAAAATCTTTTTTTATTGTTACTGAAGATTAAATAAGATAAAGCATTCAAGGTGATTTTTTAAAACTTAAAGTACCATATGAATGTGAGCCATTCATATAATCATTGAATGTCAGTTTAGATATTTAGAACACAATCTAAAATGTAGGAATGACAAGATTACAAATTCCTGGGCAGAAATGGAGTGTACCAATACAATTGATAAGAAACTAATAAGATTGATAACATAATAGCAATCCTTATCTCGGATCAAGTAAAAACAAAAATAGATCTAATTAAAAGAGATAAGGAAGGAAACAACATTTTACTAAAGGGTTCCATAGACAATGAAGCAGTATCAATACTTAACATATATGCACCAAGTGGTATAGCATCCAAATTCCTAGAGGAGAAGTTAAGAGAGATGCAAGGAGAAATAGACAGTAATACTATACTAGTGGGAGATCTCAACCTTGCTCTCTCAGAATTAGATAAATCAAATTCCAAAATAAATAAGAAAGAAGTTAGGGAGGTTAACAAAAGGCTAGAAAAGTTAGGTATGATAGATCTCTGGAGGAAATTGAATGGTGATAGAAGGGAGTATACTTTTTTCTCAGGGGTTCATGGAACTTATACAAAAATTGATCATGTGTTAG
>JAJPUD010008504.1:62859-88326 GCA_023553655.1 Myrmecobius fasciatus | reverse complement strand
GTGGTTTTGAATGTACTTTGATATGATGATATTAGCAAAAAAAAAGACATTAAGATGTGAGAAAAGATCTGTACTGGAAAAAGATGAAAGGATGGATTGAATTTATTATGCTTCAGCTGAAGTAAAAAATGCAAGGGTAGCAATTCTGATTTCAGATAATATAAAAGTAAAAATAGATCTAATTAAAATAGATAAGGAAGAAAACTACATCTTGATAAAGGGCACAGTAAATAATGAAGTTATAATAGTAAGTGTTAGAGCATACAAATTTCTAGAGTATATTAAATAATTTAAAGGAAGACATAGACAGCAAAACTATATTAGTGGGAGACCTCAACCTTTCTCTCTCAGAATCAGACAAAACTAACCACAAAATAAACAAGAAAGAAACTAGGGAGTTTAATAGAATCCTAGATATGATAGGCCTCTGAAGAAAATGAATAAAAGCAGAAAGGAATACATCTTTGTCTTGGCAATACATGGTACCTACACAAAAACTGACCATTTTTAGGGCATAAAAACCTCACATTCAAATGCAGAAGGACAGAAATCTTACATGATTCCTTCTCAGACAACAAGGCAATAAAAATTATATTCAATAAAGGGCTAGGGAAAGATAAACTAAAAACCAATTGGAAATTAAATAATCTTATTGTAAAAAATAATTGAGTTAAATAACAAATCACAGAAACGATCCATAATTTTATCCAAGAGAATGACAATAATGAGACAACATACCAAAACCTATGGGATGCAGCCAAAGCAGTTCATAGGGGAAATTTTATAACTAAATAAGCTACATGGATAAAATAGGGAAAGAGAATATCAATGAATTTGGCATGCAAATAAAAAGCTAGAAAAAGGGCAAATTAAAAGCCCCCAATTAAATACCAAATTAGAAATTCTCAAATTCAAAGTAGAAATTAATAAAATTGAAAGTAAGAAAACTATGAAGTAATAAATAAAACTTAAGAGTTGGTTTTATTTTTTTAAAAATAATAGATTAAAGTTTTCATTAATTTGATTAGAAAAAAAGAAAGAAAAAACCAAACCGTCATTATTAAAAATGAAAAGGGTGAATTTATCACTAATGAAAAAAGAAGGTAAAACAACAAATAATAGCTATTTTGCCCAACTATATAGCACCAAAGCTGATGACCTAACTAAAATGGATAAGTATTTACAAAAAAGAATAAATTTTCCAGATTAACAGAACAGGAAATAAATTAGTTACATAATTCCATTTTAGAAAAAGAAACTAAATAAATTATTAATGAACTCTCTAAGGAAAAATCTCCAGAGTCAGATCAATTTACTAGTGAATTCTAACAAACATTTAAAGAGTAATTAATTCCAATGCTATATAAGCTATTTGGAAAAATAGCTAAAGAAAGAGTCCTGCTAAATTACTTCTCTGACAAAAATGTGATACTGATACTTAAGCCAGGAAGAGCCAAAACAGGGAAAGAAAATTACAGACCAATCTCCCTAATGAATATAGATGCAAAAATTGAAATAAATAAAGAACAAAGAGATTACAGTAACTTTTCAGCAATATTTTCACTATAAACAAGTGAGAGTTATAGTAGGAATGAAGGACTGGTCGAATATCAGGAAAACCATTACCATAACAACCATATCAATAACAAAACCCACAGAGATTATATGTTAATCTCAATAGATACAGAAAAAGCTTTTGGAAAAATACAGTACCCATTCCTATTAAAAACAGTAAAGAGCATAGGGATAAAGGGAACTTTCATCAAAATAAAAAACAGTATTTATTTAAAACCAACAGCAAACATTATTTGTAATGGAGAGAAGCTGGAAGCATTCCCAATAAGACTGGAGTGAATCAAGGATGCCCATGATCACCACTATTATTCAAAATTGAACTAGAAATGTTGACTTTAGCAATAATAAAAGAAAAGGAAATTAAAGGAATTAGAACAGGCAATGAGGATATAAAACCATTACTCTTTGCAGATGATATGATGATATACTTAGATAATCATAGAAAATCCTCCAAAAACCTATTGGAGTGGATAGAGCACCAGCCCTGAAGTCAGGAGGACCTGAGTTCAAATCTGGTCTCAGACACTTTCTAGCTGTGTGACCCTGGGCAAGTCACTTAACCCCAATTGCCTTAGCAAAAAGCAAAAAAAAAAAAAAGAAAAAAGAAAAACCTATTGGAAACAATTAACAGCAATCTACTATTTGATAAATCTCTAAACTACAGCTTCTGGAATAAGAACTCACTATTTGAGAAAAATTGCTGGAAAAACTAGAAAATAACATGTCAGAAACTCAGCATAGACCTATATCTCACACTGCAACCAAAATAAGGTCAAATGGTTATGTGATTTGGGCATAAAGAATGATATCATAAATAAGTTAGGAGAACAAGGGATAATTTACCTATAAGATCTTTGGAGAAGGGAGGTATTTATGACCAAGAATGAATTAGAGAATATTATGAAAGACAAAATGGACAACTTCGATTACATTAAATTTAAAAAAGTTTTTGCACAAACAAAAATCAACAGAAATAAGATTAAAAGGGAAGTACAGAGCTGGGAAAAAAATCTTTACAGACAGTATTTCTGATACAGGTCTCATTTCTAAAATACATAAAGAAATGTGTTGAATTTATAAGAATACAAGTCATTCCTCAAATTGATAAATAGTCAAAAAATATGAACAAACAGTTTTCAAATGATGAAATTATAACCACTTGTAGTTATATGAAAAATGTTCTAAATCACTATTGATTAGAGAAATGCAAATTAAATAAACTATGAGGTATCACCTCAAACCTCTCAGATTGACTTAGATGGCAGGAAAAGATAATGATAATGTTGGAGGAAATGTGAGAAAACTGGGACATTAATGCATTGTTGTTGGGGTTGTGAAATGATCCAGCCATTCTAGAGAGGAATTTGGAGCTGTGCCCAAAGAGCTATAAAATTGCTTATACACTTTGACCCAGCAATACCACTACTGGATATGTATTCCAATGAAATTATAAAGGAGCAAAAAGGACCCATATGTGCAAAAATGTTTGTAGCAATTCTTTTTGAATTGGAAATTGGAAAATTGGAAAATGAGCAGATGCCCATCAATTAAGTAATAGTTGAATAAGCTATGGGATATGAAAGCAATGGAATATTCTTATTTTATAAAAATGATGGACAAGCTGATTTTAAAAAGGCCTGGAAAGATTTACATGAACTGATGCTGAGTAAAACAAGCAGAACACAATTATATTGAACGCAATAACAGCAAGAATATGTGATGATCAACTGTGAAAGGCTTGGTTCTTCTCAGTGGTTCAATGAACCAAAACAATACCATTCTACTTTGGGGCAGAAAACACCATACATCCTTAAGTCAAAAGATATGCATGATTTTTTGCCCTTTGGTCATAGTTCCAAATTGTTTTACTTAATGGTTGAATCAGTTCACAATACCATCAACAATATATTAATGTTTCATTTTTCCCACATTCCTTTCATATTTGTCATTTTCCTTTTCTGGTCCATTCTTTAATTTAATAAGTAGGAGGTAGTACCTCAGAATTATTTTAATTTGCATTTTTCCAGTCAATGAGAGTTAGATTCATTTTTCCCATGTGGTTATAAATAGCTTGATTAGTTCACCTGAAAACCATTCATATCTTTTGATCATTTATAAATTGTGGAATGCCTCCTATTTTTTTCTTTTGCAAATTTGATTCAGTTCCCCATACATTTGAGAAATAAAAACTTCTTCAGAAAAATTTGCTTCAAAATTATTTTCACAATTACTATTGCTAACCCCATTTTCCCCTATTTGTTCTATATTTTCTCCTTTCACCTTGTTCCTCCTCAAGTGTTCTGTTTCTGTTTCTTCTATCATCCCCCTTCTCGTATCTCCTTCCTGTCCTACTTTTTTGCAAAGATCGATAACCATACTGAGTGTATATTTTATTTCTTCTTTGAGCCAGTTCTGATGACATTAAGGATTAGTGATTCCCTCTTCTCCCCTCCCCTCTCCCCATGCAAATAATTTACATCATTCTACTCCCCCTCTCCCTTTCTCCCAGTATGTTTCTCTCATCCCCTGATTTTATTTTTAATATGTTACCCCTTCATACTCAACAGACATTTGCATGATCTCTCTCTGTGTATATATAAATGTATATTCCTGTAACAGCCTTAATAATGAGAAACTTCTTATGAGTAAGAAGAATAATTCTTATGCTTTCCCTTTCCTGATTATCCTCTTTTTTCTTCTCCTGACTCCTGCATTTGAAAGTCAAAATTTCTATTCAGCTGTGGTCTTTTCATCTTGAGTGCTTGAAAATCCTTCATTTCATTGAATTTCCACCTTTTCCCCAAAGTACTATATTCATTTTTTCTGGGTAGATAATTCTTAGTTGTAATCCTACCTCCACTGTTCTCTGGAATATCACATTTGAAACCCTCTGATTCTTTAATGTAGAAGCGGCTATATCTTTTGTTATCCTGAATGCAGCTCTACAAATATTGAATTGTTTCTTTTTGAATGCTTGCAATATTTTATCCTTGGCCTGGCTTTAATATTCTTGGAAGTTTTCTTCTTGGGATTTCTTTCTGGAAGTGATTGTGAATTCTTTTGATGTCTATTTTATGCTCTGATTCTCGAATATCAGGACAATGTTCCTTGATGATTTTCTGAAAAATGATGTCTAGACTCTCTTTTAATTATTCCTTAGGGTGCATCAATAATTTCTTTTTTTATTAATCCAGTTCTCTTTATTTGACAGCACATTACCCAAAGTTTCAGAGTTAGAGAGTCAGAACTGAGACCAAAATTGGCAACTCCTGATTCTAATTCTAGAGTTCTTTCTGCTAGGCCATTTTGTATTTTGTATCTTTCTTTTTTTTATTAATACATTTTATTTGCAAAATATATGTATGGGTAATTCCTAAATATTAACCCTTACAAAGCTTTCTGTTACAAATTTCCCCCCCCCACTCCCCACCCCTCCCCTAGATGGCAGGATATCCACTACATGTTAATTATGTTAGAATACTTAAGAAATCAAATATATGTATAGTTATTGCCACACATCATTTTTTGTGCAGGAGAAATCATATCTACAAGAAAGAATAATCCGATAAAGGAAATACAATGCAAGCAAACCTCAATAGAGAACAGGAAAATGTTATGCTGTGGTCCACATTTCACATCCCTCTCTCTGGGTGTGTATGGCTTTCTTCAGTGAACAATTGGAACTGGTTTGAAGCATTTCATTGTTGAAGAGAGTCAGGTCCCTTAGAACTGATCCTCATATAGTATTGCTGTTGCCGTGTATAATGATCTCCTGGTTCTGCTCATTTCACTCAGCATCAGTTCATGCAAGTCTCTCCAGGCCTCTCTGAAATCGTCCTGCTGGTCGTTTCTCACAGAGCAATAATATTCCATAACATTCATATACCATAATTTATTCAGCCAGTCTCCAATTGATGGGCATCCATTCAGTTTCCAGTTTCTAGCCACTACAAAAAGAGCTGCCACAAACATTTTTGCAAATGTGAGGCCCTTTCCTTCTTTTATGATTTCTTTGGGATATAAGCCCAATAGAAACACTGCTGGGTCAAAGGGTATGTATAGTTTGATAACTTCTTGAGCATAGTTCCAAATTGCTCTCCAGAATGGTTGGATCCGTTCACAGCTCCACCAACAATGCATCAATGTCCCAGTCTTCCCACATCCCCTCCCACATTCATTGTTATCTTTTCCTGTCATTTTAGCCAATCTGACAGGTGTGTAGTGGTACCTCAGAGTTGTCTTAATTTGCATTTCTTTGATCAATAGTGATTTGGAGCAACTTTTCATATGACTAGAAGTGGTTTTAATTTCATCATCTGAAAATTGTCTGTTCATATCCTTTGACCATTTATCAATTGGAGAATGGCTTGAATTCTTATAAATATGAGACAATTCTCTATATATCTTAGAGATGAGACCTTTACCAGAACCCTTAAATGTAAAGATGATTTCCCAATTTGATGCTTCCCTCCTAATCTTGTCTGCATTAGTTTTGTTTGTACAGAAACTTTTTAACTTAATATAATCCAAATTATCTACCTGGTGTTCAATTAAGAGTTCCAGATCTTCTTTGGACATAAATTTATTCCATCTCCACAGGTCTGAGAGGTAAACTATCCTATGTTCCTCTAATTTGGTTATAATATCACTCTTTATATCTAGATCATGAACCCATTTAGATCTTATCTTGGTGTGTGGTGTTAGGTGTGGGTCCATCCTTAACTTCTTCCACACTAGTTTCCAATTTTCCCAGCAGTTTTTGCTGAATAGTGAGTACTTATCCCAAAAGCTGGGTCTTTGGGTTTATCAAACACTAAATTGCTAACGTTATTACCTAGCTTGTTCTGATATCTTATCCTATTCCACTGATTGACTGCTCTATTTCTCAGCCAGTACCAAATGGTTTTGATGACCGCTGCTTTATAATATAGTTTTATATCTGGTACAGCAAGGCCACCTTCATCTGTCTTTTTTTTTTCATTAATTCCCTTGAAATTCTTGACCTTTTGTTCTTCCAAATGAACTTTGCTACTATTTTTTCTAGATCTGTGAAATAGTTTCTTGGGAGTTTGATTGGTATGGCACTAAATAAGTAAATTAGTTTGGGTAGTATTGTCATTTTTATTATATTCGCTTGGCCTACCCATGAGCATTTAATGTTTTTCCAATTGACTAGGTCTGATTTTATTTGTGTGGAAAGTGTTTTGTAGTTTAGTTCATATAGTTTCTGACATTTTCTTGGCAGATAGATTCCCAAATATTTTATGCTGTCATCTGTCATTCTGAATGGAATTTCTTTTTCTATCTCTTGCTGCTGAACTTTGTTAGTGATATATAAAAATGCTGGTGCATCAATAATTTCAAAATTATTTCTCCTGTATCTATTTATTCAGGTCACTTATTTTTCCAATGAGATATGGTTCCACATAGCCAAACAAATATAATATAATGATAATCTTCCTTAAATTAATTAATTTAGTGCCATACCAATTCAACTACCCAAAGAATTATTTTTATTAAACTAGAAAAAAATCATAACAAAATTCACCTAAAGAACAAAATGTCAAGAATATCAAAGGAATCAATGAAAAAAAATGTGAAGGAAGATTTCAAATGATATTATGTAACAAAAATCATGAAAACATTTTGATCATGGCTAAGAAATAGAGTGGTGGATCAGTGGAATTCATTAGATGTATACAGACAATAGTAAATTGCCATAAGCATTTGGTGTGTGATCTGCTTTGGGGGGGGGTAAGAACTCAGCATTTGACAAAAATTGCTGGAAAAACTGGAAAGCAATTTGGTAGAAATGAATTACAGAGCATTATTTCATACTATATACCAAAAAAAGGGTTAAAATGAGATAAACTATTTGAATATAATTATTTTGAGATTATATTTATATATAATTATTATTTGAATATAAAAGGAAAAAATGAAATTTGGAGATCTTTGAAAATTGTCAGAGCAATGGAGAGTTTATACAAGAAATAGAGAGGATCTTAGTAGAATGGATAATGCTGATTGAAATTTTGATTGTTGAAAATACACAAATTTTATAAAAATAGAACTAATGTAGCCAAAATTGGAAGGGAATTGCATTTGCAGTAAGTTTCTCAAATAAAAGCCTAATTTCACAAATGTTTAAGTATCTGAACCATATTTATTAAAAAAATTAGAGCTATTACTCAGTTTATACATGGTCAAAGGACATGAACCAAGCAGGTTTCACAGAAAATTAAAGCTATCAAGTCACATGGAAAAATGTTCTGAATAAAGCCTGCTTAAACTTTTTCCATTCATGAACCCTTTTCACCCGAGGAATTTTTACACAACCCTCAACATACTTGTATATCAAATAGCTATACAAATCAAACATTTACTGATAATAAATAATAATTTTATAACTCCCATATGTGACCTCATATGGGGTCATCAACCACAGTTTAAGAAACTTTTCTCTAAATCATTACAGATGGGGGCAGCTAGGTAGCACAGTGGATAGAGCACCAGCTCTGAAGTCTGGAGTACCTGAGTTCAAATTTGACCTCAAGACACTTAACATTTCCTAGCTGTGTGACCCTGGGCAAGTCACTTAACTCCAATTGCCTCAGCAAAAAAAAATTTAAAAATTAAAAAAAAATCATTACAGATGAGACAAAAGATACTATCTCATACTTCTCAGATTGACTAACATAGAAAAAATGAAAATGATAAATGTTAGAGGGGATATAGAAAAAAATAATACACTAATGCATTATTGGTGGATTTGTAGACCATAAATGAATAATAGTTTAAAACTATGCCCAAAGGCATATAGTTTAAAATTGTACATATTTTTTGACCTAGTAACATATCTATTAGGTTGTAATTCAGAGATCAAAGAAATGGGGAAAAGTATTTCTTTGTATAAAACATTTATACTAGCTCTTTTTGTAGTGACAAAGAAATGTAAATCAAAGGTATGTCCCTCAACTGAGGAATGGATGAACAAGTTGTCAAATATGATTGTGATGGAATACTATTGAGCTATAAAAATGAAAAGCATTATGGTTTCAGAAAAATCTGGGTACACTTATATGAGCTGATGCAAAGTGAAGTGAACTGAACCGGGAGAATATTTTATATAGTAAAGAAATATTGTAAAGATAATCAACTAAGACTTAAGATACTCTAGTCAAGACAATGATCCAAGGCAATGCTAAAGAACCTATGTTAAAATAAAAATGCAATCCATACAAAGAGCTGATAAGCTTTGAATGTAGATTGAAGTATCCTTTTTTAACTTTATTTTTCCTTTTTTTTGGTTTTTTGTTTGTTTGTAGGGCTTTTTGTGGGGGTAGGGGATTTGGGTTTTCTTTTCCAACATGGATAATATGGAAATATGTTTAATTAATATCAAATGAATATCAAACACTGCATTCTCAAGAACAGTGAATGACCAATAAACTTGTGATGGAAAGAGCCATCCACATACACAGAGAGGACTATGGAAACCAAATGTGGATGGCATCATAGTATTTTTCATCTCTGTTGTTGCTATTTGTTTACTTGTTTTTTTCTTTCTCATTTTTTTCTCTTTTGATCTGATTTTTCTTGAAAAGCATAAAAATTTGGAAATATATTTAGAAGAATTGCACATGTGTAACCTATATTGGATAACTTCCTCTCTAAGGAAGGGGTTAGGGGCATGAAAGGTAGAAAAAATTTTAAATACAAGGTTTTGCAAGGGTGAATGTGGAAAATTATCTTTACATGTATTTTTAAAAATAAAAAAACTATTATTAATTTTTAAAAAGGGTTAATGAGTGTAAAAGAAGAGAATTTAGAATTCAAGATTTAAAAAAAATAATGTTAACATTTTACATGTAATTGTGAAATATTTAGTGAAATTAATATAAAGATATTTTTAAAAGTAATGTGTATGTTTCCCTTTCAGGAAGGGTAGCTTTAACATTGAATGAAATGATATTCTATAAAGAACTTGAAGTTGTTCAAAAGAAATGACATTATATCCAGGCAAAATAATATTGCTAATTTAATTAAGTGAGAGGGGGAAACACAGTGGCTAGGTTTGCTTCTGTTTAAAAACAGAGGTACATTGAAAGGCCATTCTCAAGGTATATAGCTTAGAAAATTAATATTGCTGGTGGCTGTCAATTTTGTTCTTATTTCATTCATGAAATAGTGACCTCCAAATTCTAATTGCTTGGGATTTTTCAAAATATCCCAATTAGCAATCAAAAATTTGATAGTATTGTGCAAGCCACATTTTTTCTAGATTCAGAAGATCTATTGTATAAATACTCCTTTAATGCTTGCTAACTATGTGATCTTAGGCAAATTGTGACAAAATCTCTGGGCCTCATTTTCTTATTCTATAAAATGAAGGATTGAATTAGCTACTTCTGAGAAATCTTCTATTTTTGACCAATACTGGGCTATGTATTGGGATAAGGGAAGGGGAAAATGTATAGTTTAATACAATTTTCTCAACTATATATCCTGCCCTCAAAGTTCTTACAGTGTATTTAGTACACAAAAATTCTAAAACATTTAATGATTAGAAAAATAATTAATTAGCTGTGACAAATCCTTATTGGTATTTGGAGTTAAGGAAAGAGTGATAACAATTTTAGGAAATGTTTGACTCTTACATTCTGACAAGGGGACTCCTTTAGGATAATCTGTGTGGTATAAGGAGAATTACAGATTTGGAGTCAAGAAGATCTGAAATGAAGTTTTGTCTCAGCTTTATGGACATAGAAAACTTATTTAATCCCTCTAAATCTCTATTTACTTAGATAAATGGGATAATAATTGTACCTACCTTATGGGATTGTTGTGGGAAATAATGTGAGGGGAAAAAAAATATATATATATATATATGTTTATACATACACAGAGGCCTTTGTGAAATTTTGAGCACTGTATAAATGTGAACTATTATTAAAGAAAAAAAAAGTAGTGTGGACAATGTGTTCTATTTCTCCCTTTAAAAATAGGTACACCAGCCAAGAGAATATTATACTCAGCAACAACAAGATGAAGTGATAATCAGCTGTGATAGACTTTACTCTTTTCAACAGTGAGGTGATTCAGGACAATTCCAATAGACTTGTAAAGGAGAGAGCCATGCATCTAGAGAGAGGACTATGGGGACTGAATGTGAAGCACAGCATAGTATTTTCACTTTTTTAAATTGTTGTTGTTTGTTTACTTGTTTGTTTTTTTTCTCACTTTTTTCCTTTCCATCTAATTTTTCTTGTACAGCACAATATATGTGAAAATATGTTTAAAAGAAATGTACATATTTAACCCATGTTAGATTACTTGCTGTCTAGAGGAGAGGGAAGAGGGAGAAAAATTTTGAATACAAGGTTTTGCAAGGGTGAATGTTGAAAATTATCTTTGCATATATTTTGAAAAATAAAAAGCTATTATTATAAAAAATAAAGCTCACCAGAGTATTGCTATGTGCATCAGCTGTCATTACTCTGTGACAATCCTGAGTACTCACATATAAGTGGTTCTGGTGTTTTGATTTCTTGGCTTTCCATTACAGGAGAGATGAAAGAGCCCTGAATTGGGTCAATGGATGGGTTCAAACTCCTTCTCTGCCACTTACTAGCATTGTGACCTTGAATAAATCATGTAACCTCTCTGATTTTCCTCACCTTTAAAGTAAGGAGCTTGACAGGCCATCAAAACCATTTCAGTACTGGCTAAGAAATATAGTAGTCTATTGGTGGAATAGATTAGGTTCACAAAACACAATAGTCAGTGACTTTAGTAATCTTTTATTTAATAAACTCAAAGAGCCCAGTATCTGGGATAAGAACTACTCACTATTTGACAAAAATTGCTGTGAAAATTGGAAAATAATATGGCTGAAACTAGGCAATGACTAACACCAAATACTCTACAGCAAGATAAGGTTGAAATGTGTTCATGATTTAGATATAAAAAGTGATACTATAAGGAAATTAGAAGAACAAAATATGGTCTACCTCTCAGATCTCTGGAGAAGGAAAAAATTTGTGGCCAAAGAAAAACTATAGTACATCACTAAATATAAAATGGATAATTTTTATTATATTAAGTTTAAACAAACAAACAAAACCAATGCAGACAAGATTAGAAGGGAAGCAGAAAATTGGGAAGAAATTTTTATAATCCAAGAGTTCTGATAAAGGCCTCATTTCTACAATATATAGAGGATTGAATCAACTTTATAAGAATACAAGCCTTTCTCCAGTTGATAAATGGTCAAAAGTTATGAAAAGACAATTTTTAGATGAAGAAATTAAAATTATTTCTAGTCATATAAAAATCACTATTGACCAGAGAAATACAAATTAAGATAGCTCAGGTAATACTACACAAATCTCAGATTGACTAAGATGACAGGAAAATATAATAATGAATGTTGGAGGGGATGTGTGGAAAACTTGGACACTAATATATTGTTGGTGAAGCTGTGAACTACTCCAACCATTTTGGAGAGCAATATGGAACTATGTACAGAGGGCTATCAAACTGTGCCTGCCCTTTGATCCAACAATGTTTCTTCTGGGCTTGTATCCCAAAGATACCATAAAAAAGCAAAAAAAGATCCACAGGTAGCCCTTTTTTGCAGTGGCAAGGAACTGTGAAATTGAGTGGATGCCTATCAATTGGAGAATGGCTGAATAAGTTATGGTATATAAATGTTATGGAATATTTTTGTTCTACAAGAAACAATCAGGAGGATGATTTCAGAGAGGCCTGGAAAGACTTACGTGAAGTGAAATCAGTAATTTCAGGAGAACTTTGTACACAGGAAGCACAAGATTATATGATGATCAATTCTGATGGACACGGCTCTTTTAAACAGTGAGGTAATTCAGGTCAAAAATGGTCTTGTGACAGAGAGAGTGATCTGCACCCAGAGAGAAGATTGTGCAGACTGAGTATGGATTCACAACATAGTATTTTCATCATTTTTGTTGTTGTTTGCTTGCTTTTTTTCTTTCTTATTTTTTTTCCTTTTTGATATGATTTTTCTTGGGCAGTATGATAAATGGGGAAATATGTAAAGAAGAATTACACATGTTTAATATACATTGGGTTACTTGCTGGCTAGGGGAGAAGGAGAAGGGGAAGAGAGGGAGAAAAAATTTGGAACACAAGGTTTTCCAAGGGTGAATACTGAAAATTATCTATGCATATGTTTTGGAAATAAAATGCTAAAAAATAAGTGATGAGGCTTGAACTATATGATCTCTGAGGTCCTTTGTATGTGTCCCTCTATGATTCACCTTCATTCATCTCTGTTCTTGACACCCAGTTCCTGATTAAATAGACAATATGCGTAAAACATTTTGTAAACCTTAAAACTTAATATAAACATGAGCTCCTATTATTGTTCTTACTACATTTTATCTGACATTTCAAAACCAGCATCTCTCTTCCATGATAAGAGCAGTTGTCAAGTAAGAAAATTTTGAACTTTCCAGTTCAAGTTATGTAGTTTTTTTCTGTCTAATGGTGGGACATGATGCTTTTACTAATGATCCTCAAATGACAGAATGAATACCCAGAAGCTGAGCTTAAGCAGGATTTCTTTTTAACTGAGTCAAATTCAGTTAAACTTGGGGTCCAGATGTAGGTCTTGTGGCAGGATTGTAGAAAATAATCCAATTGCAGAGAAACAATAATCTGACCTTCACTATCAAAGGAACTGAAGAGATAAGAAATAAACCCCAGAAGATGAGCACCATGATAATGCAACCCTGAAAATAATAGTTTCTGAGGCTACTATGTTATATGACATCATAATAGAGGGCTGAAAAGTGGAATACAAGAACAATAGTTGCTATGGTGAGAAAATACAGCAGATATCAGCACTCTGAGGTAAAGCCTCACTTTCCCTATTAGTACAACTTTGTCCTGTAGCCACTATCATTTTCTATGCCAAAAATATAGATTTTTACATTGACATGGGGACACTCAAGCAGGCATATGAATAAAAGCTCCTTTGTGAAATTGGGTGATTTCCTATCTGAGGAAACTTGGATACTCTATGAATGAATAGAACAGATCCCTTGGAAGTTTCCCATTAGCCTCCTGGAAAAGTTTATCTGACCTCATAGTGTTCTTGGTTCAACCTCAGCTTTTTATGAATCCACATTTTTGAAGGGCTTATTCTTAATCCACTTCTCAAGGAAATCAATCTCATGGATCATCCCATTTCCATTCAAAGATAGAGACCCATCCATCTTCTCCATCAAATAAGTACAGGGACTTTCTGAAAGGCATTTGAAAGTCACCTTAACAAAGAGGCTGCCATCTGGCAAACCAAGATGCACCAACCAGAAAGGTTTATCCTAGACTATAATAGCTATTCACATTTCAAAGGTGTTCTATGGTGTACAAAGTTCTTTCTTCAAAACAGTTCATGTGACAGCTTGTACTTTTGCCTTGAGTTAATGATTCATTTGTTATTTTGAGATTTCTAGAGGTAGATAGGTGGTCACCTCTTGGATCTTACTATTAACAAATGACATAGTGAGGACTCAAATCTATGCCTTCTGAGGAAGAATAATTTTGTTTTTCCATTGTGTTATATTGCTTTGGGCAATTTCAGGGTTCTCCATTGGACAGTATCTGTCCTAAGACAAACTAACAGTAACTAATCCATGCACTATGGAGCTATCATATTCTCCCTATAAAGAGCTGGTCTCCACTAAAATACCAAGCACTGTTTTTGTATATATTTTATTTAATTGTAAGGAGGAATGAAGAGGACTGGGGAACTGGATCTAATATTTACATAGTTAAATACGTATACTTTGAGGGAAACAGAAGCAGCAGTGCTGTGCTGGAGCCAGCTCTAACTGCTTGCCAGAGCCTATTATTAAAGTTTCAGTGTGAGAATTTACACCTCACTAGTCAGCACCCAAATCAGGACTTGATTTATTGTTTTCTTGATTATCTACACTTAGGAAAGTGTTAGTAATGCAGGTGAAATTTAAAAATGTGTTTTAGCAGAAGCAGAATGTTCAGAGAAAGAAGTCATCACTAAACTGGCAACTTGGTTACTGAAAGCTGCTAATAGTAATAATAAATAGCTACAATAAATGGCATTTTAAGTTTTGTAATGCACTTTACCTTGAAGCTTTACAACACCCCTAGAGATAGTACTGATATATAATTAGGAGGATTGGGAAATTCTTCTCATGAAAGGTACCACAGGGGATAATCTGTGAAGGAATTTAAAGATTCTAGGAATTATACATGAAGATAAAAGTGTGTTATGAATGGGGGTAAGGGATGATCAGACAACAGATCAAAGACATAAAATGGGAGATATATTACCAAGTTTGGAAAACAAGCAAACCAGTTTGGCTGGAATAAAACATGTAGAATACAGTAGTGTGAAATCAATATAGAGCATTAGGTTGGAGAGAGAATATGAAAAGATTTTATAAATGGAGGAGTTTGTATTTTACTAATGGAAAAGAGAGCTTATGAAGATTCTTGAGTAAAGAGGTGGCAAGGTTAAGCTACTTTGTCAACTATTTAGGGGATGCATCAGATTTGGGAGAGTTTAGAAACAGGTAACTTCAACCAAAAGGTTTCTTAATGTAGTTTGAATGAAGTTTAGGATGCCAAGATAAAGTACAGGAAAGGACATAATACCAAAAGACAGAACACAGAACAAGTCAAGAGTCAGCAGAGAGCTGAACTGCATTAGGAGAAATATTTGCAATCAAAAGGAAAAGTCAGGGAGGCTAGAAACAGACCAGATTTTCTGGGAAACCTGAGGAAAGTGGCACCAAAATTGTTGTAAAGTCCTTTTTTTATAGAGTTTTATCTGAGTCAAATAATACCAGTTTTGGGGAAGAGTGAATGTGGAGAATTCTTGGGGAATAAGTCAATCTTCCTGGACTGCTGGGGGGAACTCATGGAAAATTGGTGGCCAGGGGCTTTCAGTTATTACTACAGCTTATTTTGCCAGGGTCACAGGGGATTTGAGTTTCCAAGACAGTTTTACTGTTTAGTAGATTGGATAGACTACTGAAGTTGTTATAAGTCTATTATAATAGTTCAAGCAAGAAGTAATTAGCCAAATGAATAGGAAAAAAGAGGACAGAAATGAAAACCATGATATTAATCTCTCTTAAATTTCATTTTATTAGATTTTAGTCATCTCTGTAACCTACTAAGACCTTAAATACTGACTTTGTCATCCAGTATATTACCTTTATTTTCCAGCATTGTGATATTTGGTTATTTATGAATTTAACAAAGATGTCACCTATGCTTCACTGATTGTTGAAAATATTGAATATCACACTATTATAAATAGATCCTTAGAGCATTCTATTTTGCATTAATTTACCAACATTTAGATATATTTTATATCTGGATTCCTTTTATCTGTCTAGTTAAAAAACAAAATGGTGTTAAGTATAACTTATTTTTGATGAGGTACCATGACCACTGCCTTCCTTTCTAAATGCTAACAAGGTCTTCTAATTTTTTTTTCCAGAATCAAATTCAATTCATTTACTTATCATCTCTGGATCCTATCCCTTTTATTGAAAATCAGGACATAAGCCTCTCTCCCATCCTGTTGCTCTTCTCTTTTTCATTAACAAAAGATTACTGACAGTGACAGATCAATTTCATTTTTCAGCTCTTTCACTATCCAAGGATATATTTCATCTATGTCTGGTGACTTTAACTCATTGACAGCAGCTAGTCATTGTTTTATTATTTCTTTACTTATTTTAGTTTGTAAAACCTTATAGGCAATGTACAATTTGATGATCTGAAAAGGAATTAAGTTGAAGACTTAATTTGAAACCTAATATATAAAAATTGAATATACATTAATGTCATTTTATTTAATTCAATGCCACTATTATGTTCTAGTTTTCATAAAATGAATGTAGAAAGTGTGTACTGAGATTACCACTAAAGGCAACTATTGTTTGCACAGGATTTTGTCAAGAGATTGCTAACTATGTATCAGATACTTTTATAGTTATGACTGTGCTGAAAAATGTTTATCAATGGGCTCTCAAAAAATATATGGATGATACACTTTAAAACAATTTCTAATGTTAATATTTCTCCCTAATTTTCTTGTCTGAATAATCAACAGAATAGCAAATCAATATAATTTATAGCATTTGCTATTTTGTAGATGTACATATTGAAAATTTAACATTAGGTTCTGTTTTATGTTGATTGCAGCTCATGTCTACTTATAATATTAAGGTTTTTTTTAAAAAATCAATCAACAATTATTTGTTTTATTTTTTCATCCCACTACCTTTATTCAACCACAAAAAGCAATCATTTTGTCACTTTTACAATAGGCTGCTGAGCTTTAAAAATCAAAGAATAATAATAGGATAGTGATTTGTTTGAGGCCTGGGTTTTTCTCATATTAATTTTTTTCAACTGTTAAGTATTTGATTTCCTACCCCTACCTTCCACCTCTCCCTATTGAAAGAAAAGAAAAGAAAAACAAAACTCTTAGGAAAATGTAGTTAAGTAAATAAATTTCTAAAATTTGACTATGCACAAAAATTTTAGAATAATTAAGCATATTAGTCCCTCTTTCAGGAGGGTTACTAGTATTCTTTGTCATCAGTCCTCTGGAATCATATCTTATTGTTACAGTGATCGGAATTTTAAAATTTTTCACAATTTTTGTTTTTAATATTTGTTATTGTATCAATTGTTTTCCAGTTCCTGCTTACTTCATTCTCAATCAGCTCAAGCAAATCTTCCCAAGCTTTTCTAAAATCAACCCCCTAGTAATTGCCTTCAGCTCAATTTGTTCAAGCAGTCCCCTAATTGATTGTCTACAAAAAAGAGCTGCTAAAAACATTTTTGCACTTAATTATCCTTCTTCTTTCTTTGAACTTTTTTCATTTTAACCCTAGTAATAGTATCACTGGATCAAAGGGAATGTATAACTTAATAATTTTAAGGCATAATTCCAAATTGTTTTCCAGAATGGCTGAAATAATTCATAGCTGAATCAACAGTATACTAAAATTGTGTCAATGAGCCTTTTTTCTACAGCCTCTCTAACATTGGTCATTTTCTTTTTCAATTTGACCAATCCAGTGAGTATGTATGGTATAAATTCAGAATTGTTTCAATTTGTATTCCTAATAAGTCATTGTAGCATTTTATATGATTTTAAATTATTTGTATTTCTTCCTTTGAGAACTGCATTTCCTGTTTGAAACATTTATCAGTTTACCAATAACTTTATTTTTATAAATTTGAATCATTTCCTTATCTATCCTGTTAATACCTCTATCAGAAAATCTTGCTGCAAATCCCTCCCATTAATTATTCCTTTTTAATCCTAGCTGCTTTGCATTTATTTGACTTGTACATTAACTTTTTAAATACTTGTAAACAATTTTTTTTTTGTTTTATCTATGGTGATCCTCTCTATCCCTTATTTGGCTATGAACTCTGTGTGTGTATATATGTACATGTATATCATATATATATACATGTATATATTTATACATATATATTTATGTATATATATATATATTTCTTATACTTATATGAAAAGTAATCCCTTCATTACTATAACTTGTTTATGAAGTGACCTTTTATATTTAAATCACAAATCCATTTGGAGCTTGTCTTAGTATATCATATAAAATGTTGGTAAAAACCCAATTTCTGCTAGAATACTATCATATTTTTCCAACAGTGATGATAAAAGGGAAGTTCTAATCTCTTTGTGTCTGTATGTGCATGTTTGTGCATATAGCCTTTTTCTATTCCAGTTCATCTACTTTCAGATATCAATGTGATTTTTTTAAAGGTCAGATCTGACTATGTTGCTCCCCTTATTCAACATACTTCAGTGTTTCCCTCTTAGCTCCAAGAGTAAATAAAATCCTATATTTGACTTTTAAAGGCCTTCATAATCTGTCTCTTTCCTACCTTTCCATTCTTCATACACATTATTCTTTCTTATCCATGTACTTTGTTATCCAGCAACACTGATCTTACTGCTTGTCACACAAGACACTCCATGTCCCAACTTGGTGCATTTTCCCTGGTTCTTTTTCATGCCCGGAATACCCTCCCTTTTTCATCTCTGGCTTCTGTCTTCAGTTCTCAGCTAAAATTACACTTTTGTAAGAAGGCTTTCCTGGTCTCTTAGGTGTTCCCTCTAAGATCGTCTCCTATGTATTCATCTTGTAAACAAGATCCATAGTTGTTTGCATGTTTTCTCTTCAACGAGAAAATTGTTCCTATTTCTGCCTTTTTATGTTTATTTGCAATATCTCTATTTCCTAATAGTCAGGTTTTATAATTTTTGATGGTACCAAGAAATTTTTATTTTCCTCAACAGTTCCATACAGACTTTTTAAACTTGTAGTTTCTCTACTAGTTTTTTTAATTCTAATTTTTCCTTCATATGTTTTTCTTTAGACATTTAAAAGTGAATCTAAATTCATTTTGCAATTTAGTCTCTCAAAAATAATTTTTCATCTAAAGGTAGGATGTTGTGAGGTTTAGTCTATGATAATTCATTCCAATTTCTTCACTATCTCTTCTTTTTGCTTGTGATTTCACCACTGTCTCCTTGGAATTTAGGGAGAAATCTCCTAATGGTTACTCTTATTATTTGATTCTTTTCATGCTTGTCTGTTATATTTGTTTATCTTCCCTGCATATCTGTTCTCATTTATTTGAAAAGAATCTTTTTTAGGTTTGGTTTTCTTCCTGTTGTTCTTGTTGTCTTTGGCTTGAAATCAGGGAGGTGATGCCATGACATATATTCTTCTGCAAACATCTTAATCCTTAAATTGTATCTATGCATCCTTTCTTCAAAGTATATCAATATGTATCTTATATGGAAACTATGTCTTCTTTTTTGTATTTTGCTTCTCTTCTTCCATAATGTTCTTTTCATTACTTCTTATTTATTCTCCTGTTTGTTTCTTTGATGTAACTTCTTATTGTTTATTTGAGTCTTTCATTCAACTAATTATTTCTGTAATATAATGCAAAATTATGCTTTCAAAATTAATATTTCTCTTTTTAACCCATGAACATTTTTCTGTGGTTCCTTGATCACTTGGGAGTCTACAAGATCCTCGATCTCCTCACATATTTATTCTTTTACTTTGTCTTGAAATATTTATGCAAAGATGTCTGGACTTTTAATTCTGTCTGAAGGCCATATTTCCTTCTATTAATAATTTCTTTCCTGTTGGTTTATCTATTTATACTCATGATCTTTAATTGAATTTTCTTTTTCCTGAGATCTTTGGTAACTTGATGGGTTTTTTTCCCCCTTTGTACTCTTCTATCACTCTCTTTCTGACCCTTTCCCCTTGGAATATAAATTTTTTTTAGAGGCTGGATCTCAAAGCCTTCTAAGACTCCTCCCTTGCTGGGCAATTAACATTTCACAGACTTCAGTTTCTTGCACAAATGATAAGGATCGGATTGGCTTGAGATGAACACTGGGCTTTTTTCTTCAGACTTAATGGAGAGCCACACTGTTACACACACACACACACACACACACACACACACACACACACACACAAACACACACACTTATCTTACCATGCTGTTTAATTTTTCAGTCATGCTCAACACTTAAACCATAAAATGTCAAGCCATTCTCTTCTCCCCCATCTCCTTAAATCTAAGCTCTTGCTTCTCTAACACTGTCTTTCCATTTCATCCTCTGCTATCCTCTTCTTTTTCCTTCGATCTTACTCAACATCAGGATATTTTTCCAATGAGTCCTACCTTCTTGTTATATAACCAAATATTTAAGCTTTGGTATTTGGCATTCAAGGAACTAAACTGAATTAATTTCTTTAAGTATTGACAAATTAAAAAGTGATCTGGGAGAGGTCTATTGCCCAGACTCCTCTTATTCTTCAGATTTCTAGGTGAGTTTTGTTGCAACATATATTGCTGCCTCGATATATTCCAAGCCTGAGAAAATTTCTGCCCTTTGGATTTCTGTAGCATTGTTTCTTGTTCATCATGTGACTCTGAAGTTTCTTATACTTGTTTTAGTTTATTTTTTTTATTTACAAATCATTGTAATAGCTTCATCTGCAGTAAAATAATCTTCTTTCTTTTTTTATTAAAGCTTTTTATTTTTATAACACATGTATGGGTAGTTCCCCAGCATTGATCTTTTTTAAAAATTTTATTAATACTTTTTATTTGCAAAACATATGTATGGGTAATTCCTCAACATTAACCCTTACAAAGCTTTCTGTTACAATTTTTTTTCCTCCCTACTCCCCACCCCTCCCCTAGATGGCAGGATATCCACTACATGTTAATTATGTTAGAATACTTAAGAAATTGAATATATATATAGTTATTTCCACACATCATTTTTTGTGCAGGAGAAATCGTATCTACAAGAAAGACTAATCAGATAAAGGAAATACAATGCAAGCAAACCTCAATAGAGAACATGAAAATGTTATGTTGTGGTCCACATTTCACATCCCTCTCTCTGGGTGTACATGGCTTTCTTCACTGGACAATTGGAACTAGTTTGAAACATTTCATTGTTGAAGAGAGTCATGTCTATCAGAACTGATCATCATATAGTATTGTTGTTGCTGTGTATAATGATCTCCTGGTTCTGCTCACTTCACTCAGCATCAGGTCATGCAAGTCTCTCCAGGCCTCTCTGAAATCGTCCTTCCCAGCATTGATCTTTACAAAGCTTTCCATTACAAATTTTACCCCCAGTCCCCTCCTCTCCCCTAGATGGCAGGAAGTCTACTACATGTTAATAATGTTGAAATACTTGACAAGTTGTGCAAGAAAAATCCTTTCTACAAGAAAAAAAAAAGAAAATCAGAGAAAGGAAACACAATGCAAGCAAACCTCAATAGAGAGCATGAAAATGTTACGTTGTGGTCCATATTTCATATCCCTCTCTCTGGGTGTATATGGTTTTCTTCAGTGAACAATTGAAACTTGTTTGAGACAATTCTTTGTTGCAGAGAGCCATGTCCATCAGAATTGATCATCATGTAATATTGTTGTTGCTGTGTATAATGATCTCCTGGTTCTGCTTGTTTCACTCAGCATCAGTTCATGCAAGTCTCTCCAGGCCTCTCTGAAATTGTCCTGCTGGTCGTTTCTTACAGAGCAATAATATTCCATAACATTCATATACCATAATTTATTCAGCCACCCAATTGATGGGCATCCCTTCAGTTTCCAATTTCTAGCCACTACAAAAAGGGCTGCCACAAACATTCTTGCACATGTGGGTCCCTTTCCCTCTTCTAAGATCTCTTTGGGATATAGGCCCAATAGAAACACTGCTGGGTCAAAGGGTATGCACAGTTTGATAACTTTTTGAGCGTAGCTCCAAATTACTCTCCAGAATGGTTGGATCCATTCACAATTCCACCAACAATGTATTAGTGTCCCAGCTTTCCCACATCTCCTCCAACATTCATCGTTATCTTTTCCTGTCATTTTAGCCAATCTAACAGGTGTGTAGTGGTACCTCAGTGTTGTCTTAATTTGCATTTCTCTGATCAATAGTGATTTGGAGCAACTTTTCATATGACTAGAGATGGTTTTAATTTCATCATCTGAAAATTGCCTCTTCATATCCCTTGACCACTTATCTATTGAAGAATGGCATGAATTCTTATATATATATATGACACAATTCTCTATATATTTTAGAAATGAGGCCTTTATCAGAACCATTAAATGTAAAGATGATTTCCCAATTTGTTGCTTCCCTCCTAATCTTGTCTGCATTAGTTTTATTTGTACAGAAACTTTTTAACTTAATATAATCAAAATTATCTATCTGGTGTTCAATTAGGAGCTCCAGATCTTCTTTGGACATAAATTTATTCCATCGTCAGAAACTATATGAACTAAACTACAAAACACTTTCCACACAAATAAAATTAGACCTAGTCAATTGGAAAAACATTAAGTGCTTATGGGTAGGCTGAGCGAATATAATAAAAATGACAATACTACCCAAACTAATTTACTTATTTAGTTCCATGCCAATCAAACTCCCAAGAAATTATTTTACAGATCTAGAAAAGATAGTGGCAAAGTTCATTTGGAAGAACAAAAGGTCAAGAATTTCAAGGGAATTAATGAAAAAAAAAAGACAGATAAAGGTGGCCTTGCTGTACCAGATCTAAAACTATATTATAAAGCAGCGGTCATCAAAACCATTTGGTACTGGCTGAGAAATAGAGCAGTCGATCAGTGGCATAGGATAGGATATCAGGACAAGCTAGGTAATAATGTTAGCAATTTAGTGTTTGATAAACCCAAAGACCCCAGCTTTTGGGATAAGTACTCACTATTCGGCAAAAACTCCTGGAAAATTGGAAACTTGTGTGGAAGAAATTAAGGCTGGACCCACACCTAACACCACACACCAAGATAAGATCTATATGGGTTCATGATCTAGATATAAGGAGTGATATTATAACCAAATTAGAAGAACATAGGATAGTTTACCTCTCAGACCTGTGGAGATGGAATAAATTTATGTCCGAAGAAGATCTGGAATTCTTAATTAAACACCAGGTAGATAATTTGGATTATATTAAGTTAAAAAGTTTCTGTACAAACAAAACTAATGCAGACAAGATTAGGAGGGAAGCATCAAATTGGGAAATCATCTTTACATTTAAGGGTTCTGGTAAAGGTCTCATCTCTAAGATATATAGAGAATTGTCTCATATTTATAAGAATTCAAGCCATTCTCCAATTGACAAATGGTCAAAGGATATGAACAGACAATTTTCAGATGATGAAATTAAAACCATTTCTAGTCATATGAAAAGTTGCTCCAAATCACTATTGATCAAAGAAATGCAAATTAAGACAACTCTGAGGTACCACTACACACCTGTCAGATTGGCTAAAATGACAGGAAAAGATAACGATGAATGTTGGAGGGGATGTGGGAAGACTGGGACACTGATGCATTGTTGGTGGAGCTGTGAACGGATCCAACCATTCTGGAGAACAATTTGGAGCTATGCTCAAAAAGTTATCAAATTATGCATACCCTTTGACCCAGCAGTGTTTCTATTGGGTTTATATCCCAAAGAAATCATAAAAGAAGGAAAGGGTCCCACATGTACAAGAGTGTTTGTGGCTGCTCTTTTTGTTGTGGCTAGAAACTGGAAACTGAATGGATGCCCATCAATTGGAGACTGGCTGAATAAATTATGGTATATGAATGTTATGGAATATTATTGCTCTGTGAGAAACGACCAGCAGGACGATTTCAGAGAGGCCTGGAGAGACTTGCATGAACTGATGCTGAGTGAAATGAGCAGAACCAGGAGATCATTATACACGGCAACAGCAATACTATATGAGGATCAGTTCTAAGGGACCTGACTCTCTTCAACAATGAAATGCTTCAAACCAGTTCCAATTGTTCACTGAAGAAAGCCATACACACCCAGAGAGAGGGATGTGAAATGTGGACCACAGCATAACATTTTCCTGTTCTCTATTGAGGTTTGCTTGCATTGTATTTCCTTTATCGGATTATTCTTTCTTGTAGATATGATTTCTCCTGCACAAAAAATGATGTGTGGCAATAACTATACATATATTTGATTTCTTAAGTATTCTAACATAATTAACATGTAGTGGATATCCTGCTATCTAGGGGAGGGGTGGGGAGTAGGGGGGAAAATTTGTAACAGAAAGCTTTGTAAGGGTTAATGTTTAGGAATTACCCATACATATGTTTTGCAAAGAAAAAGTATTAATAAAAAAGTCAAAAAAAATCAAAAAAGAATTGCAAATTTAAAAAATAAATAAATAAACAAATTTATTCCATTTCCACAGGTCTGGGAGGTAAACTATACTAAGTACCTCTAATTTGCTTACAATATCACTCTTTATATCTAGATCATGAATCCATTTAGATCTTATCTTGGTATCTTATACTTGTCTTAAAACCGCATCATGATTTATTTAGTAGACATCACAAAATAGGGGTCAAAAAACAATTGAGGCAATTAGTAGTTACAATAAAATAGCAGGAAACAAACATTACCACCAGCAGCATCTTTTATATATAGCTATAACAAAACCAGGAAGAAATAATAGAAGACAAACTTGATTCAAAATGTCTCCAAAATAGTTTCCCAAGAGTTGAAATATCAAGACAAATCATGATTTATATAAATATAATTATAAGACATCCTTTACATAAACAAAAGAAGATTTAACTGATTGAAAAATTAGTCACTGCTCATACCATCTAAATTAGTTTATAAAGTTATTGTTTTATAAATGAATCTATGAAGGGCTTAATTCATACATTTATAAAATAATATCAAAATTTATTTGAAGGAAAAAAGATCTAGAATATCAAGGAAGTAATGAAAAAAGTAGAAACTAAATGAGGGACAAAACTTTAGATCATGTAAAGCTTAATCAAAACTAGTTTTTACTGGTTAAAAATTAAAAACCTCAGAAAAAATTTAATATCGATAGACTAGCCTTCAATAATACTAAGAAAATGAAATTACTTGAAGAATGTTTATTTGATATGTGTTGCTGGGAAAACTTAAAAGTTGCACCTTGAACAATAAGTTCTAAGTGGATATAGAAAACCATGTTATCTTTTAACCAAAGAAAATTAATAGAGGTAAATTTCACAATCATGTCTTTAGGGGAAATTCTTAATGAAACACAGAATGGTGGATAGAGAATAAAGTAAGTACCTATGTATTGTCTACTATGCTTAGGAATTATGCTAAGCATTTTACAAATATTATCTTATTGAAAAAAATATTTGAAAAAATCTCATTTGAAATCTCATTGAAATTGAAA
>JAJPUD010008504.1:39246-52859 GCA_023553655.1 Myrmecobius fasciatus | reverse complement strand
AAAAGAGTGTTTTATATGCTTCTCAAAGTGTATATTATTACATTATTTTCATTCTCTATCATATTGTTATTTTTTTCTATGAGATTTTACTGGTACCTTTTTTTGAGATTCATTATTAAATCTGCATTTGTAGCTGTATCTTTGGTTGTTTTTTCTCATATTCCTCATATTAATTACACTTTTGGTTATATGGTAGTGTATAAAGATATATATATATATATATATATATATATATATATATGTACATATATGTTCATTTTTGGCTTTTCATATTTATTTAAAATTTTTGAATGTGTGATTTAAAGATTATGAGAAAAATATTCTTTCATACTACCATTCAAGAAATATTATGTCTTCCTAATCTAATTTCTTCAACAACAACAAAAAATCTATTCTCTTCTACATTTATTCCATTATGGAGTTCCCATGTTAAAAAAAAAAAAAAAAACATAAAAGCACCTGTTCATGTTGAGTTCCTTGAAATTGATCTTTGATATTGGCTCTTATATGTTACATTTTCTATTAAGTGCCAGTTTGTTTGAAAGTCCTGAAAATCTGCAATTTCATTGAATGTCCATTTTTTCTTGTTCAATATTATGGATAATTTTTGCTGGATATGATATTTGTGGCCTCAAATCTAGTTCTTTTGATTGCTGGTAGATATGATTCTAGGACCTGCAGTCTTTTATTGTAGTTGCTGAAAAGTCCTGTACAATTCTAATTGTAGTTCCAGCATTTGAATTTTTTTTCTTGTTTCTTGAAAAATTTTCTCTTTAATCTGGAGTTCTGATATTTGGCAATAATATTTCTGTGTGTTTTCCACAATTAATCTCATTGTGTTAGTGATCAATGGATTTTTTTTTCAATTTCTACTTTCCTCTCATATTCTATTACTCCAAGACAATTTTCTTGTATTATTTCCTATATTATTTTGTCCAGAATCTTTTTTTAATCACAACTTTTAGTCAGTCCAATTATTCTTGTATTTTCTCTTCTTGATCTGTTCTCCAGATTTGTCATTTTTCTTATCAGATGTTTCACATTCTGTTCTAGTTTTTCATTCTCTATAATCTGTTTGTAATTTCTTGGTCTCTCATAGCTTCACTTACTGGCTTCCCTTTCCCAATTCTTATTTTCAAAGTACTATTTTCATCTTTGAAACTGTATCTCCTTTTCTAGTTGATTAACCTTTTTTTCATAACCTTCTTGTTTTTCTTGGATTTTTTTTTAATTTTTCCTCAATGTCTCTCATTTGATTTTTAAATTTTTTTGAGCTCTATAAATTCTCTCTGGGCAGGGAGCCATTTGACATTACTCTTTGTGGTAGAAGGTTTTGTTGTTGTTGTTGTTGTTGTTGTTGTTGTTGTTGTTTTTACTTCAGGGTCTTCCTTTGAAGATGCTCTCTGCTCTTCCCTGTTCCCATAGTATGTTTCTATGGTGGGTTGTTTCTTCTTTGCTGGTTCATTTTTTCTTAAAATAAGAGGTGTTAGTATAGGTGCTTCTAATCGTGAGATGGTGGGATGGTATCTCAAGCTTCCCTTCAGGTTTCCCCTCTGACCAGGACCTCAAATCAAGAGCTCCATACTCCTGCAAGTTCCTGTAGCCAGCAATGCCCTTGTTCCACTGTTTCTGCACTCATTGGATGCTGGTTCCTTCTTGCCCAGGGCTATGTCCCTGCAGGACAATTAAGCCAGGGTTCCCAATCAGCCCAGATTTTCTCAGTCTTCTTAGACTCTGACCCTGACTCCCCAAATAGTACAAGAAACAAAAATCTCTGTGATTCTTGTTGAAGCTGTAGCCATAATCAGCTACTCTCAAGGGTCCCCACTTGGTGTTTCTGCTGAGCTAGTCTGGATGTGCTTGCACTTCACATGTGTTAATTCCAGTCTGGGGTTGAGTTGTACCAGGAGGACCCCTATTCTGCCCCAAATCGTCTTGATTTTCCACCCATCTATGTTACCCCAAGGTGCAAATTAGATCTATTTGAGGGGGAAATCTGGAGTATTTGAATTTACCAACCTACTCTGCCATCTTCCCAGAATCCTCTCTTCCATATATTTTTTTTCCAACAAAGAGAAACTAGTTGATACAATGGAAGTCATAGACACTCCAAAACTGATAAGCCTATCTTGGAATTTGTGATAGAGGAAAGCAAAGATAGGTAAAGTTTGCCTTCAACTTACTTTAACTTTTTTGGATGGTAGATTTCAAAAGTTTCAAAGAAATAATATGTGAGATTGCATGGCCTAAAATTCTACTGAATGTTAGACTAGGAGTAGTGTAAAGTATCAGTGTGCATGAACTGAGACTCATTTACTTAACAGATTTTTTTAAAGCTTATTTAAAAATTGGAAAACGGGTAAGACAACAATACTGATGTATACGTATAAAGTTAAAGTAGTGCTAAAACTCAGTAGGAGCTAAGGCTGAAGTGGAATGCAAAGGACCATAAATAAGTTGTTGTTTTTTGTTTTAATTACAGTTGGAAGAGATTAAAGTTGGTAAAGTACCACACTTGGAATGAGTGGGATTAAAAAAAGGAACAATGGGAGGGAGGGAAGGAGGCAGAAGTACTAAAGTCTCATTTTGCTTCTTTTCTAAATCATAGATTTTCTTTTTAAAATCTTACCTTCATCTTAATTCTATGGTTGAATGTGAAACAAGAATGGACTAAGAATTTTGGATGTGAAGCAAACCTTCATTTCTGTTTTTACTAGAATTTCCAGGTACATGGACCTTTTCTCTACTTGTTTTTCTGACTCTACTGACTGAGGATGGGTGGGAGATAACTACTCCTAACTCAATTCTCTACTGTCATTGTCCCTCCCAAGTAACTGCAAAAGGAAACATTGGAATTGTTTGTTGGGGAATAATTGCTGTCAAAATACTTGAAGACAAAATGAAATACAATGGGTAGAAGTTGCAGAGAGACAGTTTTTGTCTTGATATAAAGAAAATTAAAACTTTACAAAAGTGGAATGAGCATTATTACCTGAATTAGCATTTAGGTAGTATTAAGGAACTCCCGATGAGTGTGTGGGTACATCTTGGACTAGATGGCTTCGGGGGCCCTTAATAGTCAAAAAGTGTGATTTCATGGAATTTCTGATTTGTGACATGACTCTGGATCCAAGAGAAACCTGATTCATAATAATTAATAAGTCTGGGAAGGTAGTTAAGGAACCAGTGATTTTACCTGCTTAAACCTATTTCCACATGTGATGCCATCAAAACTGCCTACTGGGGTTTTGTGGGTGGTTGAGTGGCACTGCTACAAGACCACAAAGTTTATACAATGTGGCAGCTAATGCCACATTTTCTTTCAAGCAGGGGTAGAGTACAGCAAGGAAGGAAAGAAAATGTTCAGGGCTTTCAATTTGACTCTGGTGTCATTTTCTCTCTAGAATAATCATAGAGTAAAGCCTTGTTTTGAAATTAGAGATGGCTTTTAACCCTGTGCCAAACACTTGGCAACTTGTTGAGTCAGCAGGAAGCTGAGCAAGGCAGTGTTCAGAGAGTGGCCCGTCTATTGAACTGCAGGCATTTCCTAAAATCTTTAGGAATAAGGCTGCAGAAAATAAGACATCCAATATTAAGAGATCATGTTATTTATTATTATGAGGGACTTTATATTTGTCAGAATGCAATGAGGAAACAAAAGCTAACAGAAGTGATTTCACCCAACATCACCCAAGGCTAGAGTTTGAATCCAGGAATTCTGACTCTGTCAACTTTTCTTTCTTTCTTTCTTTCTTTTTTAAAAAATTATACCATGTTCTGATTTACAGGTATTCTGGTTGTGACTGTTAGTTATCTAGGTCAAAGAGAGAGATCTAAAAAGAATAATATAGAGAACAAATCAGTTTCTATAGTAAAACAGGCAGGAGGAATAATAAGATCATATTGAAGAAACATTGGAGATTATTAGACTCAGAGAAGGAAAGTTTGATCAATCTTACCAACCATTAAGTTGTTGAATCTTCAAAGTAAAAGAAACACCTCCCAAAAAGTGTATAAAGCCTAAATGGGATCTGATATCACTTGTATATTTTAGGTAAATTGCAATTTCTCAACATACACATACACACATAAATATACACATGCAAAGTACCTTATCATTTGAGACCAATGGGCATATTTAGACATACCTTGAATTTACAAATATTTTCTTAATTATCTTTTATGATTCTATCATTCTTGAAGTTACCTAAATCCTGCTTAAATCTATTTATTTTTATCTGTGTGCTATCCCTAAAGCCTAATGGCACTTTATGTGTGGTCAAGGTAGTCATGATGTGATACCACAAAATTTGTAAAGTATAGTTAATACAACATGACTTCAATGAGAGATACAGTAGAGTTAGAAGGAAAACTGACTTCCTTAGGCCTTTGAAAAGAATGCTGTTGCAATTTTTCACCTAGACTAATTATGCAGCAAAACCTTGTTTTAAAATTATAAAGGTCTTTAACTCTATGCCAAGCATTTGGTCAACTTGTTGATTATGGAAAATGGTGTATTCATTGTACGTTTTCCAGATGTTTCCATGGTTCTTAGTTCTCCAAGTGACACTTCTCTATGCCAAAGCCTTCAAAATTGAAATTACTTAGATTATCTCTAAAATGGGTGAGGTACTGTCTCTGATATAGTATATATCAATATTAGGAGAAGGAAGAAGGAATTAATGTAAGTATGGTTAAGCCTCTAAATTCATTTAATTACTTTGGTGACTTCTTTGTGGAAGGGTGTGTTCTTCACATAATAATGTACTAATTTTTCTTTATCATCCTATGTAATCTGTCTATGTCTTTCTATATATTCTTCATAGGGGATCCACCATACATGTGAGAAATTTTCCTATGATTCTGTAAATATTCTTCTTTTTGATAATATTTTATTTTTCCAAATACATGTAAATATAGTTTTTAGTATGTATTCTGTAAACTTTGTGTTGCATTTTTCTCCTTCCCTGTCCCTTCCCCAAGATATTAAAACAATCTGACAGATTAAATACATGCAATCCTTTTAAACATTTTCATATATATCATGTTGTGCAAGAAAAATCAGACTAAAAGAGAAAAAAGCATGAGAAAGTAAGCAAATGAGCAAACAAAAAAGATGAAAATACTATGCTATGATACATACTCAGTCTTCATAGTTCTCCCTCTGGATGTGATTGGAATTTTCCATCCCATGTCTATTGGAAATGCCTTGAATCACTACATTGTTGAAAAGAGCCAAGTCCATCACAGTTGATCATCACATAATCTTGTTATTACTCTGTACAATGTTCTGCTGGGTCTGCTCACTTGATTCTGTGAATATTTCTTAAATGGCAGTAAAGAACTCAAACTATTCATATTGTTTTTCCTCTCTTATGCTACATGAATTTTGCATGTCTTTCTGCTACTCTTGAAACAAAATTATTATTCCTATGCTAAATTTACTTAGACAAGGGTCTTTCCATTGATTGGTGTATTCCATCAGTTTTGAGATTATGACATTCTCTGATTCTTATCATATCCTACAGCAACATAATCTCAAAATAAGTAGAAAAAAAGGACATTTAAAGAAAACCAAAAAAGTGTCCTATAACATACTATAAGATCATAAGCATATTCTTCTCCAAATCTTCTTCTATACAAAATCCCTATTGATTTGGAATTCAGTAATGATACCCTATGCAAGAAGAATGTATGTAAGATGTCCCTAGAAGGCTAGTGTATCTGCCCTTGTCTTAATCAAACAAAGATAGTGTGAGTTTTCAAAAAGTTATAAAACAGTTGAAACAAATCAACCAGGAAACCTACTAATTGATGTAATCAATACAGAAACAAATGAAAAGAACTAATATAAGGCAAATGAATGAAGTCCTCTTGTTAAAAAAAATAAAACCAAGAAATCTCAAAATTTTGTTTTTGTTACTTTTAAAAGTCCAGTTGATGCAAAAAAAAAATGCTGCAAAAAAACATGCATGGGAAATCCTAGATGGAAAATAAAGTAAATCAAGCCACAATCATCTGAAAATGATGATAGGCAAGAGCTACTACAAATTGCAAGAGGTTTACGTTTCAGGAAGAGGAAGTGACAGGGAAAAGGGATCATTGCTGCATGGAGGGCACATGGACAATAATGGATATTCTCTTTATTTCAAAGTAGGTTCTTCGAATGATGGTTCCCTGTTAAAAATAGGTCTATTTCCATGGAGTTACTTTATCTATATGTTCTATGTTCTCTGCTCATGTGAAGAATAGTCAAAATGGAAGAATCAGTTGAGAGTTCTAGAAAAAAAATTGGGGGAAGGGGTGGAAAAAAATTTGGAACACAAGGGTGAATGTTGAAAATTATGCATATATTTTGAAAATAAAAGGCTTTAATTTCAAAAAAAGATTGCAGTGATCTTTTAGAGATGTGTGTATGGTATCAAGAAATAAAGACTGCATTATTAAAGAAAGTTTTTCAAGCATGGATTATTAATATTTTCAGGATAGATATAGTAATTTAATATATACCAATTCAGATAGTTTCCTAATCTCTTGTCCAAACTACAGTCCTACACCAGTCACCTTTTACTGGATATTTTAAACTAGATGTCCCACAGGCATTTCAATTGTTCAAATTTAAAACAGGATCCATGAGGTTTCTTTTAACAGCCACCTTTATTTCAAAGTTTGTGATTTCTACCAAGGCCTCTACCATCTTTTCACTTACTTATGATCACAACTTTGCTTTATGTCATACTTGACGTTTTGCTCTCATTCATGGTATATATCAAGTAAGTTGCTAAATCTTATCTATCTGCCCTCTAAACTAGACTAAACTAAAACCCTCCTATCTACCCAACAGCTGCCACCTTTGTTCTGGCCCTTTACACTCTTTGTTTAAATTAGTTCAGTGACCTTCAGATTTATTTCCTTTCCTTAACTCTCAGGCTACCCAAATATGTCTTTAACACAGCTATCTGAATGATTTTCCTAAATATAATTCTAATCATCTCAGTCCCCTTCTAGATAAATTCTAGTAACTGGCTATGTCTTTTAGAATCAGATATAAACCCTTAGTTTGGTTTTTAAATTCTCTGATAACCAGGTCCTAGTTTACTTCCTGATCCTTATTATACATTACTCATCTTCCTGACCCCACAGTTCAGGCAAATGGGATTTCTTGCTCTATCTCTTACATACCTCCCTCCTTCTCCGTGCCTATGTAATGGCTATATTTGTGAAGTAGTCAGGACAGTGCTTGGCACATAGTAACCATTATTTAATTGATTAACCCTTTCTTTCTCCTCATCCTCTATGCATAAATGACATTTTTCCAATCTTCTGTTTCTTAAAATTTATAATGTCCTTCAAGATTTAGTCCATGTTCTACCTTCTACACAAACCTTTCCTGATCTGTTTATCTGATATTATTACTCCTTCTCTCTTCCCACTCTCAATCAGAAAAAAAAGATAATTAATTTTTTAAAGTTATTCCTGTTTTTGACGATATTCCTATACTGGTTAAGATCCTATTGTGCAGCAAAACTCCTGCATATACTAGGTCCTCTTCTACCATGATAATATGCCCCTGAGTTCTCCTTTGGTTTTGATTCCTTCAATTTCCTTACACAGAAATTAGAAAGAATATAATTGTTAGGAAATTCATCAAATTGATCAAAGAGGTTTTATAGTGAAATTTAAAGGAGAGGCAGAAATATATCCCTGATAAATTTGTAAAACCAGATGTTATGTAGGACAATGTATATAACAGAAAAATTGTTAAATGTTGGACATATAATAAATGTTTCACTTACCTTGTTGACAGTTTAATCTCTCAAAAGGTAGAGGGAAAAAATATGTGGAAATGCTATTCTAGAATTGAGGAACAGGTTAGGAATTTAATTATTTATTAATTATTTATTTTTTACTGATTTATTTTGGGCTTACATTTACACATCAACCAATTAATTAAATTTACTCCATAATATAGTCTGTAGTTTTAGGGCCCCAAAGGGAAACTCTTGGCTTCCAAGAATCAGGTACATTTCTAAATGGTTCTGATCCCAATTTCTCTTTCTTTGAATTTTTATTCTCACATAAAGCTGATGCAGGAAAATATCCAAAATAAAGCTTAGAAATTGCTTTTGTTTAGATTTCTCCCAAATGTGGCTAACTGGATCCCTAATTCTTGTACAAATACTTAATATACAATATAGATTTGGGGGATGTAACCTTTAATTTAGTCAAAGGAAAATTCATTAATAAGCCAAGAAGTCACAGAAGCCGATGAATTGATATTGAAAAAAAAATCAAATAGTTGTCAGATTCCCCTAGAAAGATGCTTAGTTGTGATCACTGGATTATAGATTTATATCAAAAGAAATAATTTAGTATAATACCTTCATTTTATATAGAATACTGAAGCACAGAACTGTTAAATTATTTTTACTAAGTCTTGGGGAAACTGTTATTCTAACATATATCTTTTGTATAGCATATTATACCATCTCCTTAAAATTTGTTGTAGGATCATGTGAATTTAGATATTCCCTAGATACCCTAGAAGTTGAGAATGAAGCAAGCCCTTTGTTGTTGAAACTGCCTGACCTAATAACTCATTGTCTTTGTTCTCCAACTACTATATAGGAAGTATGTAGGCTAGCCTCTTCATTCTCTAAGGAGCATGCTATACAGTAGGAAATTTTCTTCTCTAAAAGATCTAATGCCCAAATTCTAAAAATAAGTAACTATTGAACTTTGGAGTACCCATGATTCAACTCTGAAAGTTGGCATTCCCCAAGAAACCTCCCTTGTCTGGCTAGAAGGTAAGTCAACAAAATTGTTTACTTCTTTTCCTTGAGCTCTGAGCTTCAAAGTCTTGCTTGAGCTTAAATTTGTACTGGTACTTTCTTTTATTCTATGTGCTTGTAAATCCGTTTCATGGATACTTTAAATAAAACGTACACTCTCTTTTTGTGTCTCTTGAAGCATTATACTTTTGTTGTTTCCTTCTATGAAACCTATTGTCAAACTCTTGATTTTCTTTATATTCACATAGTAAACTGAAATTATGATTCCTCACTCTAACTCTATATGTACCTTTATTTTTAAATATATCTATTTAATTTTTATGAAGCCAATTGTTGGGTTATATTTCTTAATCCTTTTTGGGGTTACTTGTCTATTTTAGAGGGAGTCTATAATAAACATTCAAATTATTATTATGTTTTTCCTTCATCAAAATTTCTCTATAAAATTTTAAAATTTAACATTAAATTTAACACTACATAGCTGCATTTTATTTTTTTCTGCTTTGCTGTATGGTTCCATTCTTCTTTTTCATTCATAAAATACCACTTCTTCCTTTGCCTAGCCTAGCCCTATATTCTTGCATTTTCTCTGTCAAAAAAGGCCCCAGGAAGCCAAGTTGTATTTTTTATTTTTATTACATTTATTAAATTAAATTTATTAATTTTTTTATTAAATCTAAGGCCAGCCTTAAGATTCAAGCATAAGCAACTCCATACTTTATCCAACCCAGAACCACAGTTCTTGATTCTACTTTTAGTATTTTAAAACTATATTTATTTAGAATTATGGAGGAAGGGGAAACATTTATATAGTACTTACTATGTGCTGGGGATTGTACTACATGCTTTTTTATATATTTTCTTATAAGGGGCATCTAGATGGTGCAGTAGATAGAACACCAGTCCTGAAATCAAAAAAAAACCTGAATTCAAATCTGGTCTTAGAAACAGTTCCTGGCTATGTGACGCTGGACAAGTCACTTAACTCCAATTGCCCCAGCAAAATAAATAAATATTTTCTTATATATATACATACACATAGACACACATATATGAACATATATCATATGTTATGCATACTACATAAATAAATGTTTATTTACTTAATAGGCATATTTAAAAGTATATATTTTATATTTAGAAGTACAAATTTCATACTTCCTTTTCTAAGCCCAGAGGAGACTATAATTTATAAATTTTCCTTTTCAATATTTCCTAGCATCTCTTTGTTTTAATCACCTCCTAATTTTAATGGCCTTTGCTAACTTTCAATAAAAACTAATTCACTTTTCACATATTTCTCATTTCTTTTCTATATTTCTTTGCAGAAAAAAATACACAATTAGCCTATAGATATTTTTAGTCACCTTCAAACAATCTGAAAACTTAGGAGGACAATAGACTTCTTCTTTTTAAAAAATGTATGTACACTAAATCATCACTAAATTATTTCATATTATTTAGACTTGATTATTTGGAATTCCACTTCATCACTAATCCCTGCCCTCTGATTGGAAAATGGGTCTATGTAGCCCAAATTCTACATTTAAGGAAGGAATTCAGCTCAGAATATCACCTCATTTCTCATCCAGTTGGGCAATTTTGGTACTTCTCTTACCATGCCCCTACATTTTTATTTTCCCTTTCTCTGTTGTCTTCTTTCATTATATTTTAAACTCCTTGAGGTGCAGGGATTTTAAAAAAATATTTGTTTAACACATAACCTGGCATATAGTAGTAGGTGCTTAATAAATATTTACTGATTATTATTCTGATTATTTTGCACCTTAAGTTTGCTTTTCAAAGCAAATTAACTGGTTTTGGAGTAACAGAACTCAAAAATATTTGGAGTACAACAAATTTCCAGAAGAAGATACTTTTGAAGAATTTCAGAAAAGATCTGTTTCACTCAGGGAGGGGGAAAGGCTGCTGAGATCAGACCACAGCAGAGGAAGCTCTGGCCAAGGAGCTGGGGTGAGGAGCCAAAGAGTTGCAGCATCCACACACTGGGGAATTTACTGTGAGGCTCTAAGGTTACTCTGTGCTGGTAGCAAGCAGGTATTTCAGTAGATTTGCTGTAAGACACCCAAAAGCAAATACAAAGAGTAAATTGTAAGCCACTGAGCCCTGGAAGAATGCTGTTGAAATTTCCCAGCACAGGAGTCAGTTAGCAGAACCTCTCTAAAGCAAATTAAAGCAGCTTTCACCCCATTTACTTTAAGAGCAAACCTCAACCCTTTTAAAAATGAGCAAAAAAGCAAAAAGAACTCTGACCATGGACAACTTTTATGGAGAGAGAAAACAGACCTCAAACCCTGAGGTTCCTAAAGGCAAATAAGCTCCAGATGAAGCTCCAAAGGATGATAAAACGTGGTCCCCATTTCACAAAACTCTCTTGGAAGATTTCAAAAAGGAAGTCACTAATTACTGACATTGTCATTTTGGCCAAACTTCTATACAGTTTCCTGACTATATTTAATAATGAATACTTTCTCCCTTGGTTTGTGATTCTAAGTTTATCATATTATAACTTATTCTAAGCATATGATTCTAGATCAATATTTTCGAAATTTATTGGTTTTCCTTTACAATTTTATCATTTATTACAAAATGCATTGATAATTCCTGCTTTAGAATAATTTCAGACTTGGGCAACATCTTCATCTATTTACTTTTCATCATTTCCTGTTCTTAAAGTCTTATTCTTCCATGCAAAATTTCTATGTTCTTACCCAATTCAGTAAGGTATGTGATTAACACTTTGATCTGTGAAGTATTACATTTACAAACTTGTGTGTTAAATGTGAATTTTGAATATCTTTTCTATTATTTCTTTCTTTCTTTATATAAAAAGTATATTATAATATCATATAACTCCTATATGCTTCTTGAAGTGCTAATTCCAAGATATGTACCATATTTTGTGTTTATTTCAAATATTTCTCCCTCACTTTTCTCCTCATTTGAAAATTTGAAAGCTATAGGGATACTGGTGATTTCTAAACAGTTTTCATATATTTTACTATTGAGATAAAATTAATGACTTCAATTAATTACTCTATTGATTATGTTGGATCTTTTAAATATACCTTCATATCATTCATAAATTCAGGTGTATAACTTGCTTTGACTGAGGATATATACTATACTATCTTTCTTTTTTGTTTTAATCTAGTGTTTCAAAGATTAAATCAAATAATAATGCAAATGGTGGTCAGTCTTAAATTCTTTTCTGAGAGGGAAGTTTCATGGTTTCCCCATTAAACCAGATTTATCTAATCTATCAATTTTTTTTTTATTTTTAAGGAAAAATTATAGCTACATTTAAAAACATAATTGGGTGTTGCATTTTATATCAAAATGTATTTTCTATATTGATCTAAGTATATAGTTTATGTTTATTATTTTTATTATTAATAGGAATGACCTTTCTACTTTTTTTTTAAACCATTGAAACATTCTTACATTTCTGGAATAAATCCTAGATTAATAATAAATTTTTAATAAATATGATCAATTCTGTTTGTCAGAATTTTATTTCATTTCTTTTATCAATATTTATTCATGACATTGATCTATAGTTACTTTCTCTCATTTGCTTTTTAATTTGAAATTCTAGATATTACGTGACTCATAGAAAGGATTGGGCACTATGTAATCCTACTCTCTTTTTAAGGATTAGTTTTAATTGTGAATGTGTTCTTTAAATATTTGATAGAATTTACTAGTGAATCTACCAGCTCCTGGGTTTGCTCTGTTTTGTTTTAATTTGGTAGTTACTAATGACTTATTAACAAGTCATTGTTAAAAAAAATAAAAAATATTATTTTTATTATATTGGCTTATTTAGTTGATTATCTTTCTTCTGAAAATTTGGATAGTATTTATTTGTTGAAATACTTGCTTATTTGTATTTGACACATTTCTTTTGCTTTCTTTTTTGTTATCATTTGATAGTATACCATATTCTCTAATAACATTCTTTATTTCCTCATTACTCCTTGAGCTTTAGCCTTTTGTTATTATTTTGATAATTTGGTGACTTTGATAATTTGATTTTCTCTTTTTAATTAACAATTTCTTTTTTTTTAATTCTTCTTCATTAATTATTTTCCTATAAAATCTATTATTTCTCCTTTGATCTTTTAATAAATGCATTCATGACACATTAATTATTCCCCTAAATAATATTAACATAATACTTTCGGCAAAATTCACAAAATAACTTAACACATAAAAAAAGAGTAAAAGGAAACTATTATAGTTCCAATTACTGACAATATATGAAAGTTTACACTATTAGGATTTACCATTTACTAACAAAAACAAAGCTATTATGTATTTTTATCTACCCAGAATCAATATTAGTCCTTTTATTTGACATAAAAACTTGTTTCTAATCCATAACTTTTTTTTCTTAATCTAAATGGATTGCTTCTGTTAAAAAAATCATCTTTTGAACCAACAAAAAACAAACAAGCAAACAAACAAAAAACAAACCAAAAGGTTCAGAAAACTAGAAAAGCGATTTGGAAGAAAATATATTTATTTCAAAACCTTATACCATATTCCATAATAATTTCCAAGGTACAAATGAAGTGATAAATGTCACACCATAAAAAGAGGAAAATAAAAAGTCACATTTTTCACAACTGTTTTAGTGAAGGACTATACTAAAAAACAAGGAATAAGTGAATTCATAAAAGAAAAAACAGACAAATTCAAATATATGGATTTTTTCTTTTTTTTATAAAGCTTTTTATTTACAAAACATATGAGTGAACTTTCAACATTGATCTTTGCAAAAAAACTTTTTTTCCC
>JAJPUD010008504.1:21244-33254 GCA_023553655.1 Myrmecobius fasciatus | reverse complement strand
CATGGCTTTCAGGAAGCCCTATAATCCTTAGATTGTCTCTCCTAGATCTATTTTCCAGGTCAGTTGTTTTTCCTAGGAGATATTTCATGTTTTTCGCTATCTTTTCATTTTTTTGTTTTTGTTCAACTGATTCTTGAAGTCTTGATGAGTCATTCATTTCCAGTTGTTCGATTCTAATTTTTAATGTCTTATTTTCTTCAGTTACTGTTTTTAGTTCCTTTTGCAATTGACCAATTACATTTTTTTGTTCACTGCATTCTTTTTCCATTTTTTCTATTTTATTTTGCAGTGATCTCATTTCGTTTCCCCATGTTTCTTCTAACTCTCTTTTAAGATTTTTTATGCAATCTTCAAAGAAAGCCTTGTGACATGGAGACCAATTTATGTCTCTCTTTGGGGCTTTTTCTGGAGTTGCTTTACCTTTAGGGGCCTCAGGATTTGAGGTCTGTTCTTCCCTCTCTCCATAAAAGTTGTCTATGGTGAGAGCTCTTTTTGGTTTTTTATTCTTTTTTTTTTTTTTTAAAGGTGTGAGGTCTGTTTAGGGCAAAGGTGGGACAGCTGCTTTAATTTGCCCTGGGGCAGTTCTGTTGATTGAGTTATTTCAGGAACTGGGCAGTTCTGCTGATTGAATTATGTCAGGTGCTGGGCAGTTCTGCTTTAGTTCACCCTGGGGCGGTTCTGCTGATTGAATTATTTCAGTTACTGGGCAGCTCTGCTGATTGAATTATTTCTGGTGCTTATCAGTCCTGTTGTTTGATTGATTGCTTTAAGGTGCTGTGTAATGGCAGCTAGGTGTGATGCTCATCAGGGGTTCAGTGGTTCACAATCTATCCCCCTCAAAAGGCAGACCCTCCAAACCACCTGCCCACAATCAGGACAGATTGGCCCAAGAGGCCTGCAGAAGACTCCCAGGTGTGTGAAAAGCACAATGCTCCCACTCCTATTCCGATTCCTGTTCCACTTCCCTGCTCCAGCTCCCTGCCCCGGTCTCCCTGCGCTTCATTCTGGGTTCAGTAGACCACCCCCCTGCCCAATTAAAACAGACCTGTTTTGAGGTTCTTCCAGAGTATCTTCTTCTAGAATCGTGTTGTTCTCCAGATATTGTGGATTTTTTTGCTTCAGAATCAGTCTAGAGGCTTCATATGTTGTTGGTTTGAGTGGAGGTTAGAGGAGGTTACAGAGACTCCTGTCTGATCTCTGCCACCATGGCTCCACCCCCGGAAGGAAGTCAATTATATGGATTTTTTTCAAAAGCTTTTAAATTGTATGTAATTAAAATTGTTTAATATGTGACTGAAATTTTTTTTTATTTATTCCTGGTGTTAGGAAGTTTAAATTCAGTCTTGGACAATAGCTGTGTGACTTTGGGCAAGTCATATAATTCTGTTTTCCTCAGTTTCCTCATCTGTTGAATTCACTTTATACTGGTATAATTGTATTTTTTTTTTTTACAAAACTACGCTATATTTTTTCTAATTATTGAAGTTTATTTATTCATTTATTCAATTGTATCTTACTTAATGACTCCATAGACCATGAAATGCCAGGCCCTCCACTATCTCCTAAAGTCTGACCAGGCTTATGTTTATTGCTTCCATGAACCTATTTATCCATCTCATCCTCTGCCATTCCCTTCTCTTTTTGGTTTCAATCTTTCTGAATGTCAGATCTTTTTACAATGAGTTCTTTCTGCAGTGATCTTTATGTCTACCCTCCCCTCTTCAAATCTGACTTTGCTTCTATTTCTAGTTCCAGAAACTAATGGAAAAAGTCATAATCTTAGTGTTTTTATTATATTAAGTTTCAAGTGAACTTTTACACTCTCTTCTTTGACCTTTATCAAGAGGCTTCTTGATTCTTCTTTACTTTCTGCCATTATAATGGTGTAATTTGCTCATTTAAGATTGTTCCTATTTCTCCAGTCAACCTTAATTCTAGGTTTTTATTCATCCAGTCTAACAGTCTAATAATGTTCTCTGCATCTAAGTTAAATAAATTAGGTAAAAATATACTGCTTTGCCATACTCCATTTCCATTCGTAAATCAATCAATTCTTCCATGTTTGCTTTTGACAGTTGCTTCTTGACCAATATACAGGTTTCTTAGGAGACAGGTAAAATGATCTATGACTCATCCCTTTGTTGTGATCCACACTGACAAAGACAAATATAATCAATGAAGCAGAAGTAGATTTCTCCCACTCCTACCCCTTGAAAAGCCTTTGCTTTCTCCATAATTCAGAAAATATTGGAAATTTGGTCTCTACTTCTTCTGCCTCATTGAAAACTAACTTGATCTTTTGGTAATTCTCAGTTCACATATTGCTAAAGCCTCACCTGTAGAATTTTAAGTATGACCTTGCTGGCATGTGATATGAATCCAATTGTTTGGTAACTCAACATCCTTTATCATTACCCTGTGTTAGGATTGGGACATAAAGTGATTTTTTTTTCCAATGTAGTGGCTACTGTTAGACTTTCAAATTTGCTGGCATCATGAGGGAAGCATTTTAACAGATGGATTTTAAATAGCTCAGCTAGGATTCCATGACCTCCATTAACCTTTTTGTTAGCAATACTTTCTAAAGCCTACTTGACTTCATTTCCCAAGATGTCTGATTCTAGATCAGTAACTAGACCATTGTGGTTATTGTGATGTTAAGATTTTTTTATATAGTTCTTTTTTCTAGAGGCAATTGGGGCTAAGTGACTTGTCCAAAGTCATACAACTAGTAAATGTTAAGGGTCTGAGACCATATTTGAACCCGCATCCTCCTGAATCCAAGATCAGTACTCTATCCACTGTGCTATCTACCTACCCCTTAATTCTTATGGATATTTTTCCACCTCTTCTTACTCTCTTCTGTTTTTGTTAAGTCCCTACCATTTTTGTCTTTTATCATGCCCATTTTTACATGAAACATTTCCTTGATATCTCTAATTTTCTTGAAAAGATCTTTTTTCTTTCCTATTCAATAATTTTCTTCTGTTTCTTAGCATTATTCATAGAATAAAGCCTTTTTATCTCTCTATTCTCTAGAGTTCTGAATTCAGTTGAGTATATTTCCCCCTTTCTCTTTTATCTTTTGTTCTCTTGCTTTCCTTAACTATCTGTAAAGTCTTGTTAGACAGTCATTTTATTTCCTTGTTCTTCTTTTTCTTTGGAATGATTTTTGTTGTTGCTTCCTATACAGTATCGTGGTCATCTGCCATTAGCACTTCAGGCTATCTATCAGATCTAATCTTTTAAATCTATTAATCAGTTTTATGTCATTTTCATAAGATATGTTATTTAGATCATACCTATATGGTCTGAAGATTTTCCCCACTTTCTTAAATTTAAGCCTAAATTTTACACTAAGAAGCTTATGATCTGAGCTGTAGTCAGCTCTAAATCTTGTTTTAGCTGACTCTATAGAGTTTTCTGACCTTTGGCTGAAAAATATGCAATCAATATGATTTCAGTTTTGACCATGTGTAAAGGGAATTTTTGGGTTGTTGAAAGTATGTTTACTAAAGCCAGTGATTTATATTGAAAAAATATTTTGATTTCCTGCATTAGCATTCCAATTCCCTATTATGACTGAGATATATATGTGTATATATACATATACACATATGTATATATATATATATATGTGTGCATGTACGTGCATGTATATGTGTTTTTTTTTAAGATATTATTCATAGAAATGGTCACTGGCCTCTTTCTGGTTGGAGCATAAATGTGTATCACTATGGTGTTGAATGATTTGACTGGAATTTGAATAGATATTACTGTCATTTTTTTAGATTATATTTCAGTATTGTTTTTTATGATTGAAGGCTGTTGCATTTCTTCTATGTGGTTCTTGACTACAGTCTTATATGTTATGATCATCTGAATCAAAATCACTCAGACCTATCCATTTAAGTTGACTGATACCCAAGTGTTGAAGTTAAAACTTTTCATCTTCTATTTGACAACATCACCTTAGTGGTGCCAACATGGTAGAATAAAGTCAGGAAGCTACTTGAGCTTTCCCAGTTTCCCTCTAAAACCACATGAAACCAAGCCTCTAAACAGAGTCTGATGGAATGAAACTACTCTCCAGCTCAAGATGGACTAAAAAAAATCTCAAGAAAGGTCAGTCTCACTGAGATGGAAAGGGTGTTCAGCCCAAGTCAGATAGACTCTGGGAAAGCTGAGGGAGGGTCTTAATCACCAAAAATCAGCAACTAAGACCCTCAGTCCTGGCTCAGTAAAGGACAACATCAGCTTACCTTGGTTCATAGATCTTACAGTTTTTCTAACAGTACTGTGCAAAGGGGAAGCGTTTCCTCCAATAATTTGTGTTCTTGAAATTAAAAAAAGAAAATGAATACTGTTTCTATTTTCTGCTGATTTGTGCTTATCTTGACAGCTTCACTAATCTAATTTAAAATTTTTAATCAATACTTTTAACCACAGACTTTAAATGATTACTTCTGTATAATATAATGGAGATGCAGTAATACCTTTTTTATTTCTACTTTTTTATTATTTCCTTTGAAAATATAAGCATTTTATTATTGTTGAATTATTTTTTCTAGTGTTTTGAAGTTCTATTTATGTAGGTCCTTAGTGAGCTTTCGTAGGTTAAATCATGGATATTTTATTCATTTTGGAGCTGTTTTAAATGGAATTTCTCTTTATCATTTCCTTCTGTGTCTGGTCATATTATGAAGAAATTCTAATGATGTTTGTCAATTTATTCTATAGCCTGCTAATTTGCAAGGCTATTAATTGTCTCAGTTTGCTGATTTTCTTGAGTTCTTCATATTTTTTTTTGTTTTTGGGATGTTTTGCAAATAGAGATTTTTTTCTCCTCTTTATTGATATTTATACACTTAATTTCTCTCTCTTGTCATATTGCTACAGCAAATAAATGTAGAATGTGTCAAGCTATAAATAGAGAGAAAGAACTTGTTTATTGTACTAATTTTGTATTGAAAACTTGCAATATTTCTCCTTTTAAACAATTCTGTCACTTGATTTTAAAGATAAACTTTTGATTATATTAAAGAAGATTCCTTTCATGTTATAACCCACAGAGCAAAGTGATAGTTTATGTAATTGCTAGGAAAATCAGTTGATATTATGGAAGCAAAAATACTACATAAAGCTCAAGTGTTATTATTATTCATATGATGACCCAGTAATATGTATTCCTAACTGCTGAGCCAGAGACACCTCAGGTGAAGTCTCACTTTTTTATTATTAAAACTTTTTATTTGCAAAACATATGTATGGGTAATTCTTCAACATTAACCCTTACAAAGTTTTCTGTTACAAATTTTTCCCCTACTCCCCACCCCTCCCCTAGATGGCAGGATATCCACTACATGTTAATTATGTTAAAATACTTGACAAATCGAATATATGTATACATATTTTCACACATCATTTTTGTGCAAGAAAAATCGTATCTACCAGAAAGAAAAATCAGATAAAGGAAACAAATGCAAGCAAACATCTATAGAGAGCATGAAAATGTTATGTTGTGGTCCACATTTCACATCCCTCTCTCTGGATGTATATGGCATTCTTCACTAAACAATTAGAACTGGTTTGAAACATTTCATTGTTGAAGAGAGCCATGTCCATCAGAATTGATCATCATATAGTATTGTTGTTGCCATGTACATTGATCTTCTGGTTCTGCTCATTTCGCTCAGCATCAGTTCATGCAAGTCTCTCCAGGCCTCTCTGAAATCATCCTGCTGGTCGTTTCTCACAGAACAATAATATTCTATAACATTCATATACCATAATTTGTTCAGCCATTCTCCAATTGATGGGCATCCATTCAGCTTCCAGTTTCTAGCCACTACAAAAAGGGCTGCCACAAACATTCTTGCACATGTGGGGCCCTTTCTGAAGTCTCACTTTTGATACATATTGACTATTTGTCCTGGTCATATAGCACTAAAGTGCTATATGCAACTCTGGAAGACAGGGGTTCTTTACATTTTTTTCTGTCAGACTCCTAGGATAGTCTTGTGAAGCTTAAGGGCTACTAAAAACTATGTTTTTAAATAAATAAAATAAAATATGTTGAATTATAAAAGAAACTAATTACATTGAAACAACATTATCAAAATATATAAAGGATTTCCTAAAAGTCTTTGTGCAGTACAATGATGTTTGGTAGATGTACATTTCTTTTAAAAAAAAAGAAAAGAGTTCAGAGACCACAAACTAAGAATTTATAACCTAAGTTTATAAATTGTAGTGAAAGATAGATTTGCATTGCTAAAGGGAGCTTCATCAGTCCCTATCCCTATTATCAACAATGATGAAGTTGTGTTAGCTTTTTGTGCTCACTCCTTTCTCCTTTTTTAAAAATTCTCTTTATGGTACTGTTTATTTTTAATGCACATTATGAATCATTTTGGGAGGGAAGAATCAGAGCAAAAGGGAAAAACCATATAACAAAACAGAAAAAAGTACTGAATATTGCATACATTGATTTACATTCAATCTCAATAATTCTTTTTCTGGGTACAGATGGTGGGTTTTTTGCCCAAAGTCTCTTGGAATTACCTTGATTTACTGAACCCCTGAGAATAACCAAGCATTTCATAGTTGATCATCACAATTCTTGCTGTTGTTGTGTGCAATGTATTCCTAGTTATGCTTGTTTCTTTCAACATCAGTTCATGTAAATCTTTCCCGGTCATTCTAAAATCAGCTTGTTCATCATTTTTAATAGAACAATAATATTCCATTATTTTCATATACAACAGCTTATTTAGCCATTCCCCAATTGATGAGCAGCTATTCGTTTTCTTCTTTGTTACCACAAAAAGAATTGCTATAAACATTTTTGCACATGTGGGACTTTTTCCCTACTTTATAATTTCTTTGGGATACAGATCCAGAAGTGACACTAATAGGTCAAAGGGTATGCACAATTTTATAGGCCTTTGGGCATAGTTCCAGATTGCTCTCCAGATTGGTTGGATCATTTCACAACTCCACCAACAATGCATTAGTGTTCCAGTTTTCAAACACTCCCTCTAACATTTATCATTATCTTTTCCTGTCATCTTAGCCAATCTAAGAGGTGTGTAGTGGTACCTCAGAGTTATGTTAATTTGTGTTTTTCTAATAAATAGTGATTTAGAGCATATAAATGCTCTAAATGCATTATAATGTTTTGGCAGTTTAATTGGTATCACACTGAACAAGTAGAGCAATTTAGGCAGAATTGTCATTTTGATTAAACTAGCTCAGCCTAGCCTTGAGCAACTGATATTTTTTCCAGTTGTTTAGATCTGATTTTATTTGTGTGAGAAGTGTTCTGTTATTGTATTCATATAGTTCTTGGATTTTTCTTGGCAGGTAGACCCCCAAATCTTTTTTTTTTGTCTACAGTAATTTTAAATGGAATTTCTTTTTCTATCTCCTGCTGATGGGCTTTGTCAGTAATATATAGAAATGATGATGATTTGTGTGGGTTTATTTTAAATCCTGAAACTTTGCTAAAGCTGTGAATTGTTTCCAGTAGATTTCTGGATGATTTTCTAAGTATATCATCATGTCATCTGCAAAGAGTGATAGGTTTATTACATCATTTTCTATTCTAATTTTTTTAAATTTCTTTTTCTTTTCTTATTGTTAAAACCAACATTACTAGCATAATGCTAAATAATAGCAGTGATAATGGGCATTGTTTCACCCCTGATCTTACACTCAGCTTCTATTCTTTACAAATAATGCTTGCTGTAGGTTTTAGATAGATACTGCTTATTATTTTAAGGAAAGCTCCCTCTATCCCTATGTTCTCTAGTGTTTTTAATAGGAATGGGTGTTGTATTTTCTCAAAAAGCTTTTTCTGAATCTATTGAGATTATCATAAGATTTTTGTTGGGTTTGTTATTGATAAGATCAATTATGATAATAATTTTCCTGGTATTGAACCAGCCCTGAATTTCTGGTATAAATCCTACTTAGTCATAGTATATTATCCTGCTGACAAGTAGCTGTCATCTGTTTGCTAATATTTTATTTAAATTTTTGCATCAATATTCATTATAAAGAGTGGTCTGTAATTTTCTTTCTCTGTTTTGGCCCTTCTTGGTTTAGGTATCAGTGCCATATTTGTGTCATAGAAGAAATATTTTACATAATATTGAAATTGATTGTTCTTTAAATGTTTGGTAGAATTCACTTGTGAATCCATCTGGATCTGGAGATTTTTTCTTAGGAAGTTCATTGATGACTTGCTCAATTTCTTTTTCTAAAATGAAACTAAGTATTTTATTTCCTCTTCTGTTAACCTAGGCATTTTATATTTTTTTTTCACTGAATACGGTGACTTTATTGATGGTACACAATATAGGACACTCTAGGCTTCTCCCCCCTACTACAGGGGTGGCTTTGGGACAACAATGTGAATGGGGCATGGGATCCCCAGTAAAGGAACATAGGTTAGTGATGTGGGCTCCCCAGTGGTGGAACAACTTTTTTTTGGCTGGGGATGAAGATCCAGTTTCCCACTTTACTCCTTGGAGGCCATGTAGACCATGAGGTCCACTACACGGTTGCTATAACCATACTCGTTGTCATACCAGGAAATGAGCTTGACAAAATGGTCGTTGAGGGCAATGCCAGCATCAGCATCAAAGGTGGAAGAGTGGGTGTTGCTGTTGAAGTCAGAGGATACGACCTGGTCTTCTGTGTAGCCCAAGATGCCTGTGAGCTTTCCGTTCAGCTCAGGTATGACCTTGCCCACAGCCTTAGCGGCGCCAGTGGAAGCAGTGATGATGTTCTGGGCAGCGCCACGCCCATCATGCCACAGCTTGCCAGAGGGGCCGTCGACTGCCTTCTGAGTAGCAGTGATGGCATGAACTGTGGTCATGAGTCCTTCCACAATGCCAAAGTTGTCGTGGATGACCTTGGCCAAGGGGGCCAGGCAGTTGGTAGTGAAGGAGGCATTGCTGACAATCTTAAGGGAATTATCATATTTCTCATGGTTCACTCCCATCACGAACATAGGGGCATCAGCAGAAGGCGCAGAGATTGACACGCTTTGCCCCACCCTTCAAGTGAGCCCCAACCTTTTCCATGGTGGTAAAGACGCCAGTGGACTCTACCACATACTCGGCTCCAGCATCTCCCCACTTAATGTTGGTGGAATCCTGCTCCTGGAAGATGGTAATGGCCTTCCCATTGATCACCAGCTTTCCATTCTCAGCCTTGACAGTGCCCTTGAACTTGCCATGGGTGGAATCATACTGAAACATATAAACCATGTAGTTAAGATCAATGAAGGGGTCATTGATGGCCACAATTTCTACTCCGTTGGAGCCGAATGCAGCACAATACGTCCAATACAGCCAAATCCATTGACTCCGACCTTCACCATCTTGTCTCAGGGATGTTACCAAAGCAGGGGATCCTGGCACCAAGCTTGGGAGAAGAGCTGAGAGCCAGGCATTTTATATTTTTGTAAATATCCATCCGTCAATTTTCTCCAGAAATTTATCATATCTAGGTTTTCTACGATCCTACCAACCTCCCTAGTTTCTTTCTTGTTTATTTTGTAGTTAAGATTGTCTGAATCCTAGCCAGGGAAGTTTGAGGTCCCCCACTGGAAAAGTTTTGCTTTCTGTTTTTTTTTTCCTGTAGTAGACTTAAAATCATCTCTAGGAATATGCCTACTCTACAATGTGGTACATACACATTTGGTATAGTTACTACTTCATTATTTATGATAACTTTTATCAAGATATACTTTCCCTCCTTATTTCTTTTAATAATATCTATTTTTACTTTTGCTTTACCTGAGATCAGAATTGCGACCCCTGCTTTTTTTTTTTTACTTCAGCTAAAACATAATAAATTCTGTTACACCATTTTACCTTTACCCTGTACATGTATCTCTGTGTCAAATGTGCTTCTTGTACATAACATATTGTAGGATTCTGTTTTTTAATCCACTCGGCTATTCACTTCTGTTTTATGGAGGAGTTCATCCCATTCATATTCACAATTATGATTACCAGCTCTGTATTTCTTTCCATCCTATTTTCTCCCCTGCATTTACTTTTGTTCTCTCTTTCCACTGTGTCTGTCGTTTTTTTTTTTACACATCCCATCCACTACCTTATTTTCTATTACCCTTCCCTCCTTCTTTTACTAGTGTTTTTTAACCCATTTCTCCCACTACTTTAACTTCTATCAACCCTTCCCTCTTTCTTTTCCCTTTTCCCTTAGTGTTTTTGCCCTCTCTTCTATTCTGTCCCTTCCCTTTCTTTTCCTCTTTCTGCTCCTACTTCTTTATATGGCTAGATAACTTTTTATATCCAACTGAATGATTAAATTATTCCCTCTTAAAGCCCAAACTGATGAGATTAAGCATCAGACATCCTCCTATCTTCTTTCCCTGGATTGTAATAGGTCTTTTACACCTCTTCTTGTGAGGTGGTTGTCCTATTATACCTCCCCTTGGCTCTTTTTTTCCAGTACAGATCTTTTTCCACCCCTTAAAATCTTTTTCTTTGATGTCATCACATCAGGGAACATTCATGACCACATCCTTAGTTCATGTTATGTCCCCCTCTCTCTACCCCAGTGACTGATACAGTTCACAGGAATTACAGAGAATGTTGTTTTAAGGATGTTAGCAGTTTAACCTTTAAATAATATATACTTTTCCCATTTAACTTTCTATCTCAAACATCTCTGTAGATATAACTAAAAAGTATTTTGTCTGGCTTTGCCACATGTATGAAAATTAACAGATGTGAGAAGAAAAACATTTGCAATTATTTTTGCTCTACTAATTTAAAAACATTTTGTCAACAACAAAAAATTAAAAAAAAAAACCCCACTGATGGATCTTTACATTTCTCCAAATCTGTCCATTATAGGAATGTAAAAATATGGGCTGCCATAAAACAAAATCTCCTTAATCCTTGCCATTTGCATCATACATAATGTTTTTTAATTAAAGCTTTTTATTTGCAAACAAAATGCATAAGTAATTTTTCGACATTGACCCTTGCAAAGCTTTCTGTTACAAATTTTTCCCTTCTACTCCCCAGCCCCTCCCCTAGATGGCAGGAAGTCTAATACATATTAATTATGTAAAAATATTTGACAGATCAAATATGTGCATATATATTTATACAGTTATCTTGCTGGAGAGGGAAGAGAAAAAAAATAAAAATAAAAAACCTGAGAAGGAAAACATAATGTAAGTAAACATCAATAGAAAGTGTTAAAATGCTATGTTATGGTCCATACTCAGATCCCACAGGCCTCTCCCTGGGTGCACATGGCTCTCCTCATCACTGAACAACTAGAACTGGTTTGAAACATTTCATTATTAAAGAGAACCTTGATCATCATATAGTCTTATTGTTGCCATGTACAACGATCTCCTGATTCTGCTGATTTCACTCAGCATCAGTTCATGCAAGTATTTCCAGGATTCTCTGAAATCATCATGCTGGTCGTTTCTTACAGAACAATAATATTCCATGACATTCATATACCATAACTTATTCAGCCATTCTTCAATTGATTGGCATCCATTCAGTTTCCAGTTTCTAGCCACTACAAAAAGGGCTGTTAACAAACATTGTTTTGCACATGTGGTCCCTTTTCCTCTTATATCCCTCTTTGGGATATAAGCCCAGTAGAAACACTGCTGGGTCAAAGGGTATGCACAGTTTGATAACTTTTTGAGCACAGTTCAAAATTGCTCACCAGAATGGTTGGATCTATTCACAGTTCCACCAACAATGTATCAGTGTTCCAGTTTTCCCACATCCCCTCCAACATTCATCATTATATTTTCCTGTCATTTTATCCAATCTGACAGGTGTGTAGTGGTATCTCAGAGTTGTCTTAATTTGCATTTCTCTGATCAATAGTGATTTGGAACACCTTTTCATATGACTAGAAATAGTTTTCGTTTCATCATCTGAAAATTATCTGTTCATATCCTTTGACCATTTATCAATTGGAGAGGGGCTTG